>JBBBWG010029521.1:10249-52552 GCA_037176905.1 Azolla pinnata
GGGGAGGAAGAAGCCGTTGAGGAAGGATCCGTTGCCGTTGAGGCTCATGCTCTTTGCTGCCGCTCGAGCTTGCATTTGAGCCGCTGCTGCCATGGCCATGGCGCCTCCTCCTCCTCCAGCCTCCGGGTCCAGCTTGGTGCTGCTGCCCCTTCTCACCCATGTCTGCGTCTGCGTTTCCCCCATGGCTCGCTGCTGCTGCTGCTGCTGCTGCTGCTGCTGCTGCAGAGACGCAGCAGACGGTGGTTGTAGTAGATCTAACCAAGGAGGGGGCGCGGGCAGGCTATGGCGTCTACAGGATTGGGGGAGGATCAGATCTAGAAAGTTAATAGAGGAAAAAAGAGCGAGCCAGCGACTGTGTGCGTACTAGGTCACGACAATCAGAGAAGAAGAAGAAGAAGAAGAGGAAGGAGGAAGGAGGAAGAGGATATGTCGGAGATATGTCGGTGGAGGAAATGGCGTAAGGCTGTCGTCGTCTCTGTTTCCCCCTGTCGTTCCAGCGATGGTGAACGAAACCTCTGCTCTCTCTTCTGTTTCTTCCTTCTTCCTTCTTCCGTCTTCTTCTTTCTTCTTTCTTTCTTTCTTTCTTCTTTCTTCCTCCCAGAAAGGGATGGGGCTTGTGCAGGAATGGCCTCCTCTTTCCCTAAAATCACAGATATGTCCCAAACCCTAATCCCCTGGAAACCCTAAAACCATTGAAACCCTAACTGATGACTCACTGCTCCTAGGGTTGGAATCGCTCCAAAACCCTAAACCCAAGCAGACCCTAAAAACCCTAACTCCTAACTCCTCCCAAAGCTGGATTTGCCCAAGCCCTAAAAAACCTCAGCTGAGTTGGGAACTCCCTAACTGATGACTGACTGCTCCTAGAGCTGGAATCGCTCTAACGCGAAAAACCACTCACTGAGAGTTGGAATTGCTCGAGCCCTGAATACCCTAAAACCCTTCCTGACTCCCCCCTGAGTTGGAATTGCGAAAAGCCCTGAAACCCTGCCTGCTTGCTCCCCAAAGTTGGAATTGCTCAAACCCTAAAAAGCCCTCACCCGGCTATCCCCCATAGTATTATTATTCGCCTTGCTCCCGAAACAAGATTCTATCGTTAGTAAAAAGAAGAGCTGTGTACAAGCGCATATGACGACGGTTAGTTGAGAGATCAAGTACAAGTCTCTTTGTACATATGTGTCCACAAAATGTTGAATGTCTCCCGTCATGTCAACTGCTAGGAGCAATTTATTTATGTATCTACATGAACTAGTCAGAAGACGATCCTCCTGAAACCTCGGTCCGAACTGCAGACTCGCGCCCACGAGTGACTCCGTGCACGTATACTGTATTTTCCAAAGGGGAAGAAGAAGGGTCCATCTTCGGAGGAGAGAACAGCGAGCATTGCTGTTCTCTCCAAATGCAAATCAGATCTGCCCCCGAGACTTACCTAGGCAACTGCTGCTTTCTTTCTGCTGCTGAATGAAACGGGAACTTTCTTGAGGTATCTCCGTCGGTCTGCTCGCTCATTGCCTCAAAATGCCAAAATCCTCCCAGACATATGTTTGTTTCTCTCCTCAGCTTTTGGGATGAGTGGAACTTGAGGTGTATAGGAAGTACTTCTTCTGCTTGGGTATTTCATTTCTAAGGCCAGGGGCATCAGTTGTAATTATGTGAAACTTCCCAAACAAGAACAGACGCGAGAACAGAACTGAAGCTCAACTACTTACTCTGTTCTTCGTTCCATGGAAAGCTCGAGCTCTGGTGCCCACAGCCCACGGAGAAGAGGATCCTCTTCCTTCCGCCACAACCCTCCGCTGTTGCAATGCATCCAGCACACCGGGAATCCTCTCAAAGCTCTCAAGTCCTTGAGCAGATCGAGCGTGCTTCCCAGAAACACCATTGTGGGTGCTCTCCTGCATCTGAAACGGCTCCGGGACTGGAGTTCCATAATCTCGGTGAGTTGCATCTCTTACACTATGGTTTATTCCTTGATCTTACTCATCAAATCATGATGCAGAAGACAACAGGCTTTTGCACACATACTTGTACGCGCGCGCGTGTATGTATGTATGTATGTATGTATGTATGTATGTAGTGTGTGCACATGTGTGTCTGTTGATATGTAAACCTGCATGCATGCCTGTGTGTGTTTGTATGTACATTCGTATGTATGTGTGGTGTTGTGCAATCCACACACACTCCTATGCACACAGACATACACATGTCTAAATGTACAACCATACATAGATGAAACACATTCACGCACCCATGGCAAATGTATCTTGCATAATTGTGCAGGTGGCATGTAACCACATCTGACGACATACAGAAAGCAGGCATACACACATAGGCTGATGCATGCATGTATGTGTGTGTACGTGTATGCATGCATGTATGTATGTAATGTATGTATGACGCTGATTGCTGCAGCTGGTATGCTACATTGATTCCTGTATATGATGCAGCTGAGTGATGAATGATTAAGTTCAATTCAATAGGTAGGTTCAGTGTATTGAATCGCTATCCCTTTCAAATGGACATGTTAGAAACTATTCTCGCAGTAAGGAAGTGTTTATGTGTAGGCTGGACACTACCATATGCAGTTTCTGGTGCATGTTAAGAATAAAACAGGTTCTTTTCATCTCTTTCCACGAACTTGTGGAACTCACATTTGCAGAGGTATGATAATACAGGTAATGAGATGGCTGAAGCGGAAACATTGGTGGGCATTCAGTGAACTGGATTATCATTTCCTTATCACTGCGCATGGAAAGATGGGCGAAACCGAGAAAGTAAAAGAGACGATGAGAAGCATGGAAGGTTCAGGCTTCCTTCCAAATGTCGCATCCTATACATCGCTCATGGAGTCGTACGCTGAGAGGGGATTGCTTTACGAAGCTGAGGGCATCTTGAATGCTATTCGAGAGGATGGCCCCTCGCCGACTGCCTTGACGTATCAAACGATGATCAAGGCCTTTGTAAAGGTAACAAACAATAGATCGTTTTCTCCTCGCGTTGCCACCCTAATCTCCTATTTATACATCTATATTCTCCTAGTTCCTGTAATAGAAAGGGAAGCATGGTGATGCAGAGAGGATATATCTGAACCTCAAAGCGGATAATGTCGTTAAGCCAGACCAGAAACTCTTCAATTTGATGATTTATTCCTATGGAAAATGTGGGAAGATCAACGAAGCAAGCAGACTGCTGAGAGAAATGACGGCCTTAAATGTCTCCCTTTCTGTTGTCACATACAACAGCCTACTTTCTTGTAATCCCTCTGTAAATTACGCCGAAGCTGTCTTCCATCAGGTAAAGGTTTCAAAACTCTCATGTTAAGCACCATCCTATAAATATACAATGTTGCTTAGGAGAAAATGCTATGTATCTTTTATATATTCCATCCGTTCATCCAGACGATTTGTTTACGGTGAATATTTGATTGGTATAAACCCAAGTCCTCCTTCACCATACAGTCATTTAACTGTTTGCAATAGATGTGGTGTAGCAAGGAGGAACCCGATATTGTCAGTTATGCATGTCGGTTGAGGGCTTTTGCTAAAGCTAGAAGGGGTAAAGATGCACACAATTTCTTCAGGAGAATCATCGCCCCACGGATCAGGTAGCCTTTGGGCTTGTTTTATACTTTGATTCTATTTCCCTTTCCTTAAGTATGATATTTCGTGGAATCCTAATTTACGTGTATTTGGATGTCTGGGCAGACCAAACCGTGTGATTTACAATATCTTGCTTGACGCATATGCAAAATGTAAAATGATCAGTCATGCAGAGTTGCTTCTAGGAGAAATGAAATGCAAAGGGTAAGGATAAAACCGAAATTGTAGCAACCAAAAAGAACATTGTTATGCTTCAGCAAAGAGCATTCTCGTTTTTTTTTTTCTCTCAATCATCCTTTTGCTGTTCTTTTGAACAGGTGCGAACCAGATGTGCATTCCTTCACAACCTTGATGAATGCCTATGTAAATGCGTCAGATATGCATAAAGCTGAGAAGATTTTAAAACACATGAAGCTTCAAGGGTTGCAGCCAAATATAGTGACATATGGCACACTAATTAGAGGATATGCTTCAGAAGGTTATGTGGCTAAAATGATGAAGAAATATGAAGAGATGCGTGGTCAACAGATTGCACTCAGTCAGGCTCTCTTCATAATAATGCTTCGAGCATTGGGAAAATATGTGGGTTTGGATAGGGCGATGTCTTGGTTCAAAGAAATGAGTGTTATGGGTTTCCAACCCGATGGTCGGGCACATAAAATTCTATTGGAATTATCGATCATGAAGGGGAGAAGGGGGGAGGTTGAGGAGCTTTTTGACGATCTAACCTGATCTTGGCCATCTTAAATGAGTAGCTTATCGTTCAGCTGTACCATCTGTTTTTTGGCTTGATTGTATGCATTTTATGATGCAGTAAAATGGGACCACCAATGATTTTGTCTAAAATAGAGGCTGATTGATATCCAAACTGTATGCTATTTCGCTATGTCCTACAGTGAGAGTTTTTGAAAGCTTTTTCCAATCTCCATCCATCTTTGACTTTCTATCTCGCAATTGTTAATTGCATATCGTGATGCAGTGGTATTTAGCAGTGCAGCTCATTGACACAGTATCAGTTATTGTGATGCAATACAAAGCCTTCTAATGTGGTATAGTATCAGTTATTGTGGTGCAATCCAAAACCTTCATAGTGTGGGATCCAGCATAAAATGGAATCCAACTTGTCAAAAGAATAAGAAATTCCGGACCATTTTACAAAAGTTGTCATCAACATTTGTAAGAGCTCCTTTTGAAAGATATAGCAAAAAGGAACTGTTATTGACGTATCGTTAGAAGAAAATGTTTATTTTTCCCCTTTCTTATAAGGTAACACTACCTTTTGAATCATGTCATTATTTTGGTTAGCCTTTCAGAGGCCTAATTGTCCCATCTCTCCTATTCACAGCTTTCCCAAACATGGTGCTTCTTTTCTCTACGCCTTGTTAAACAGTTGCCCATGTTCAAACAGCAATTTCCTGTTTGTTTTCTGTTTCTGGCTTCCATAAATAGTTTTCATAACAATGAAAATAACAGCCTATCCGTCACATCTCATCATCAAGGCCTTTATCATAACAACACAAAATTAACGATTATTTTAAGCATTGTGGATGATGTCCTCTCAATTTATTGAGACATTATCTATTCTTCTTTTCAAAGTTCACCCCAATGATAACCAGCATATGCAAATCGGAGTCCAATTCTCTCACTATTTGCAATTGCTTTTACAAGGTGTCACTTTGGTATGTAGAGATTAAGTGACGACCTTTGAATATTATACTCTAACACGATATACACACAAACTTATTACAAGGATCAAGAGTTCATGACAGAATACAGAATGAGATGTCGATTTGCATCCTCTTGTATGGAATGTTGCCAACTATCCAAAATCAGATTAACTGTGCTTTTTCTGATTAAATTACATTTGGTGAGTGATAGAATGTCAAAAACCCTGAACTTGGCTCAGAACTAAAACTCCGTGTGTCTGAAAATGGAATCGAGGCATGAGTAAGAATGCGATTGCAAGAGATTACTGCATCTATAATTTATCTGTTTTAACCCTAAAAAGGGTCATGATGGAGCCTGTTGTGTGGGAGTAATTCCGCACATGGCGATCTTGGACTCCGAAAGGATCATGCCCATTGCTATCAATGTTGCGACGATAAAGCAGCCCTTCACTTCTCATCTTCCCCCATGTGACACAATATAGTCCAAAAATAATGAGAGCACCTCCAAGGACACTGTAAATTACAAATCTCTCTCTCTCTCTCTCTCTCTCTCTCTCTCTCTCTCTCTAACTCTCTCAGCAAAAGAAGCTTCTAAATAAGCTATTTCGTTTGCCCATCTATGTGCTCATTTAGGACTTCCAATTACAATATTCCAGCTACGCACAGTGACAATCCAAGTGCCATATGCATAGCTAAGAATTCTGTCTTTCATTCAAGCACAAAGCATATGATATCCAGTATCTTTCCATTTGTGAAGTCATAGACGATGACCTCATTTGACTGGTAAAGGTTGATACAAAGCACAACTGACCAGTTTTCGAAAGTGCCCTCAAAAGATGTCAACATTGTTTTCTACCTAATGGAGTTCACATAAAGAGTCATCTAGGTCCGCTAAAAGGGAGATTGTCAGGTTCAAGGCTCTAGCTGTCTCTTGAGGAGCCTTCTATCTATAATACTTGGAAGTACCAGACTGTCCAGTTTTTGTTGACTGTATAACATCCATTGGGCTGTCTAGCTTCAACTGGACTGTCCAACTTCTGTCGACTCCTTTAAGTTTACAGTAGAAACGGCTCTTCCCACTCTTGACAATGATAGAGTTTCCCATATGATTAATCATCTTTTTTCAAGAACTTAGCCTCTGTCTTATCTCTCATTACATCTCAGTTAAGAGCCTGTCTTTATTGTAGTTTATGGCCTGTTACATCACAGCTTACCACCTTTTTCACCAGAGTCTACAGCCCATTGTTTTTCTTGAACACAAAGAACTTTCCAGAAATTCTGTGGTAACAGAACAATAACATTCTGAACGTTTGAAGAAAAGAGAGGGATATTGTACCTTCCCAAATAGAGCGATGTGTTGAGAAATACACGTGCCAGAACTGAAGAGAACAGTGGTTGCAATGGCATGTACAAGGCCACAAGAGAAGGTCCAACAATCTTGTTAGACCATGTGAGAAGCCCATAATTGAGCGCCGAGGCAACAAATCCCTGCATAAAAACAGTAGAGAGCAAGATGTCAAAAAAGGAAAGAGGGAAAAAACTATTTATACTTTTCTGCTATCAGAAAATAAAGCAACCTACTGCGTAAAATACTGCAAATATCTCAGACCGAGTCAAAGCCCAATCACTTGAATCCGTTGCAACAAAAGATCCCACTACACACATAAATGCTCCGCCAAATAAATAAGAATATGCTGTCACAGATAGACCCGCAGGGTACCTTGCTAGCAAAGATGCCTGCAAATGCACATGAGATTTCAACGATCTTTTTTCTGAGAGATTAGTGATTTCATTTGAACACTGTCCAAATGAATCAGAAAACTCTACATCAAGGCTAATCAAATAAAAAATGAGCACTGCTAGATCAAGGAAAAGATGCAGTCCTCTTAATCGAAACCAACCTGAAACGCTATATATATCGCCATACAGAAGCAATTGCCAATTAAGCATAAGGCACCTATGTGCCATGTGTCCAACCCGACATAGATCAACCCCTGGGCAAGCCAGCCTACAGGCTCCGGAGATGGCTTTGCAATGACAGCTCCTTGCATGTGCATATCAATAAATCCATCACCCCATATGAATGCACCCTTGTAGACTGCCATCACAATTGCCCCCAAGATACATGTGATTGCACCCCCAATCTTTGCCATGCCTGACCAACTATTCCAATCAATGTGTTCTGTACTGTTTCATGCATACAAACCCACGACCTTTAGATCCTTTGAATCAACCCTCTCCAGATAATAAGATCAATATAATACTCACCCCATACAAAGAGCTAGCATGAACGTGAACACAGGGATCCCTGGCTGCATTCCCGCAGCAAAAGCAGGAGATGTCATGCTGAGCCCCACCAGAAAGAGAATCTGGTTTGCAAAAATCCTGATTTTAAGTTTCCAAAAATCGGGACATGATCAACTTCCCAGAGAACCAGATAGTTGTAAAAAGAATATGCATGCAGACAATATATATACTCACCCTGTGAAACCTAGGAAAATAAGTGAGAACAGAAGCTGATATGTCATAGGCGGGCGAATCCTCCTGAAAATGAACAAAAATACAAATGATCCCATGCTGCAAAAAGTAGCAACTCTTCATTATGGTGTAGGATTAAGAGCTAGTAAAGGTTGGGGCTAACATGCAGTTTCAATAAATGAATTTACAAAGGATTTAGCAAGCTGTGCCACAACATATATACGAACCTTCTTCATAACAGGTAGAAACTCTCGGTCATTGTATTCAATCTTAAAATCATTTAAAAATCCAGACAACATATAGTGCTGCAACTAGATAAGCCAAGTGTTCGCATGCCATGATCGGTCTTCAAAACACGAACTTTGCCAGAAAATTGCTGAGAACATTCTCATATAGGGAAAGTGGCAACAGTTTGAACATGTTGCGATTCTGGAAGTTACTCAAGCTTAACTGATGCTGACATGTAGTGCTACGACTGAATTGACTGATCTTTGAGCATGGTGTTCTTCACCTCCAGCCAGGTAACTTGGCCAAGGTATTTTCATGCCATTCCAACATAAGGAAGAGTCAACACCGCATCATTGGATTCGATCATAAGGCATTTAAAAGCAGGGTCTCACAGGTATACAACAAACGACGTTAACGTCGTTGTTACACGATTACCATCTGGATCGCTATGCTCAGGTAGAGAAAGGCTCCGGGCTAAAATGACCCATTCTCTACTTTGAGGTAAATAATCAACTGGATTGCTTGCTAAGGCAATTTGAAACATGAATTCCTTGTGTAAGGCTGAAATACAGCAGCAAAAAACCAGCTAAGAAGTGTCTTCCGTTTGAATCGAAAAAGAAAGACCAGTGAAGCTTAGCGGAAAGCCACAAAAAAGCAACTTCAACAGAAGAAAACACGTGTAATCCTGAGCTTCCTTATTACAGAAGGGAGAGGAAAAGAGAGGCATTTTGCTCACTTCTCTTTGAGATAAGCCAAGGGGGCGAGGACGGAGAGAGCGATGAGGTCGCGGAGGATGCAGAAGACGAGCTGGTTGATACCTTCGGAGAGGGCGAGCTTGCTGATGACGTGGTGGCCGGCGTAGGCGAGCTGGACAAGGAGGAGGGCGAGGTGGGCTTTGGAGGAATCGGGGAGAGCCATGGCGGATCGAAGGGGATCTAAATCTCTGCACAGGGAAGAAGAAGAAGAAGAAGAAGAAGAAGAAGAAGAGAATCCCTGAGTTTCTCTTAATTCTCAAAACTGCCCCTGAGGGCAAAGACCAGAAGAAGGAGGAGGATCTGTTTCTCTGTTCTTAAGAGTCTTGGATTCTATTCTGGAAAAACACACATGCATCATCATGTTCGCATGTGATGACCAAATGCAAGAGAATGGAATATTGTATATAGACTGTGTACTATTGACCTTTAAAGTAGTGTTGAGAGAGGCTCTCGATAATCAGCTGGTAACAGAAGCGGGAACGAAAAACAGAGCAGAAAACACCCCGGACGATCAGCCGCCGAAGCTAGTCTCGAAAGGATCTCGCAAGCCGTGATGGAGAAACGAATGAGATGTTGCGATGAAGTGAGCCCGAGATGCTTACTTACTTACTTGCGATGTGTGTGTGTGTGTCATGCGAAACATAGCAATGTCGATCTAGTAAATGAATCTGCACGATGGCACGTATGGTGTGGACTTTTTGTGATGCTACTACACATGCGCGTATGCGATCGGCTCATTCGCGTAACCTCTCACATGACTCACTGATTGATTGTTCCTATATTTGAAGCCTTGATTTCTTCTATACATGCTCTTGGACTTTTTTGCAAGCCCATCATTTAATCATTTGTAATCAACATGATCGATGGATTTTTCTTGTATGATTTATGGCCCTGATTTTATGGAACTCGGGCAAGGATCAGGGTTAAGACCCCAAGGTTGCAAAATCTTGGGGAGTTACAACTTAAGCAGGAATCGGGCAACGATTGCTATGAACCCTAAAAGACCCTAAACCCTACAACCCTAAACCCAAACTCTCAAACCCTAAAACCCTAAACCCTACAACCCTAAACCCAAACTCTCAAACCCTAAAACCCTAAACCCTAAAACTCCGAATAGAATAGAATTGGGTTTGGGACAGAAATGTAGATACATGATATTTCCTTTCCACAGAACAGAGAAGAGACAGAAGAAGAGAGAAGCGTCATCGCCATCGCCATCGTCTTCATGGGCGCCAAGAGGAAGCAGAAATCCGTCCCCGCCCCCGATCCCGATCCCGATCCCTCTGCTTCTGCAGCCAAGGATCCGGCTGATGAGATCGACGCCATCTTCTCCCGATGCAAGAAACCGCGCGCTTCTTCGCTGCCTACCGATGCCGCCCACGAGAAGAAACGTAAGGATCAGGACGAAGGAGACGAGCCTCTGAAGAAGAAGAGAGTCGAGGAGACGGTGCAGGGGTCTACGATGATGATGATGAAGAAGAAGAAGAAGAAGAAGAAGAAGAAGGTCGAAGGGGAGGGCGTGGGAGGAAAGCCCCCCTCGCAAGCACCACCAGATCCCATGAAACCTCGGAGGAAAACTGAAGATGGGCTTGCCATTTACACAGAGGAAGATCTTGGGTGGAACAAGAAGAACGCGGGCGGTACCAAGCTGTGCCCTTTCGACTGCGATTGCTGTTTCTAGCCGCTTTTTGCTTGTTATTACCCGAGGAACTCTGGTCCTTTGGCTGTCTTGTAAAGAGAAAGCTTTGCTCTACAAGGCGAGAGTTCTCATGGGATTGCTGAAACCCTAAGACCGTAAGCAGATCATTGTGTGGTGTTTTTTCAGCAGCATGACACCGTTTCCTGTTTCTCTGTCATGCTCATGAATGGCTAGGTTGCTTGCTTGATCGGGAAGGTTTCGTCTTCATCACCAAGGGAGTAGTAGTAGTTCTCTCCATTTGCTTGTGCCCTTGAATTTGGAAGAATGGAGGAGCCTCGGCGGTAAACATGGTATGTTTTTCCAATCAACATACTACTGCTATGAGAAGGGGTTTTTCTTCCTTCTATATTGTTATGGAGGAGTGTGGTTGGTGAGAGAGACAAGGCATTTATTTGTTTAGCATAGACACTACTGTGACTTCCATTGCCATGACATCAAAAGACTATCTCTTTTCATAGATCTAGGTGCTAGCGCTAGGATCGTTTCTCGTTCGTATGTCACCAACTGTATTATTTTTGAGCATTTTTTGTTGTTAACCAGTCAATCGGATGCCGCAAATTGATTGTGGAGCCCTTTTCAAAATGTCATGAATTTATAATAGAACTCAAATTGTTCCTTGGAGACTTTCAGAAGGATCGGCGCTGATTTTCGCAGTCGATTCTAGTCTTTTTAAGTCATCAAATCAAATCAAGTGGGATGAAATTGTCATAGAAATCAACCGTTTTACGCAGACTTTTCTTTCACATATCATTGACATGGTTTTTTATTTTTTACTCTGTTTGGTCTTCAACAACGGTTGTTTTCCATTTATTCAGCTCATGTATATTGCCATGTCCTGGTTGTGAATCAAATGGTGTTGCTTCCGTTTGTGCAGTTTGCATATCATTGAAGATCTCTATCGATCTAAGTCCTGTCATCATTCCTAAAGTAACACTGAATCCTGATTCTCACAATCATGTTTATTTATAAGTAGCAAAGGGCGTTTCAGAGCTACAATCGACGAACCCCTAAACCCTAATATCCGTAGTTTTCTTTCCTTAGTTTAAGGATGACATAATCTGAGCTAAACTCGAGGCAAATGCTTGCTGTTCTTTATTTCGGATTACATGCTCCCGTTCTTTTTCGATCCAGATGGGAATTTACCATGTGTTAGATGTGTGTTTGTGCACGGTTATCATGCAGTTTGGATGCTAATGGCATGATCGATTCGACTTCTTTGAGCTTCCTTTTTCACTATGGATGGAAATTTTACTGTTGCGCTAGATGCAATCGCACACAGTCGTATTAGCAGTTTGGATGCCAATGGCACGATCGATTGAACTCTGTCTGATACTTTGGGCTTTATACAAGACATGCCATTGTGTGATTTTACGAAGCTGAACCTGTTTTGAATATCCGATGCCGGAACTTGCGCTGCATTTACTTTAGCTACAATTCAGTCTACTTGCTACTGTGAAATTGTGGAGCAAACAGTGGTTGGGATTTATGGCGATACAATACGGTTCTTTGCCGAATGCAGTGCGCTTATCGTTGCCTTGAATTCGAGCTATTCGAGTGTTAATTTGCAGGGATGTAAAAGCAAAAATTTCGTCGTCGCAAATTGTCTTGAAACCCGAGACAGGGGCTGGTAAATTTGTGAATGTGTGTGGAGAGAGTGAAATTTGGGTTGACTGGGCTGTGTATGTGTGTGTATGTATCAACTTGCAAGCAAAGAATTGAACATAGCCTCTCCCTAGTTCCAAAGCAGAGCAACTTCCATGCAATGCAATGCAATGCAATGCATGCATGCATATTAATTATGATGATGAGCATTGCTGGTGAAGCTTCTTATTAGAGAAGTTGACTTTTGTTTGGTGTGTGGGCCGTCTCGTAATTCGACCGGTTGTGCACGGATCTCGGAACAGGATATATATATATATATATGCATCCACGAGCAGGTTCCGCATGGTGAGGAGCCAGACCAGAAAAATCAAGCGCTTCCTGTCTGAAGTACCTACTGTCTCCTGTTCATGAATGATCCGATCCGATCATATTGATGGCAACATCCGTTTTCACCTGCAATAACAGCAGCAGCAGCAGCTAGCAGCAGCAGCAAAGTAAACAGCAGAAACAGCAACAGTAGCAAAACAAATAGCAGAAACAGCAGCAGCAACAGAACAGACGGGCAAGAGTCGCAAAACAACCAGCGAAAGCAGCAGCAGCGAAACAAACAACAAAAGCAACATCAGCAGAAGCAAACAGTAGCATGCAGCTAAATTGTTAACAATACGAGCCATGACTGCCACCACTGCCCCGCTGTCTTTCGAGAGAGAAGCCAACGGTACACGTGTAACGAATCTGCAAGCGATGAAAGAGCAGCGATCGAAGAGAGAATGGTTGCAGTAGGTAGCGATACGAACCGGACTATCGGTCAGTCTGTGTGTCTGTGTATCGAGGATCGAACTCACAACCTTGGACTACTCAAGATCCATGGTGAGAGATTGATTTTCCTTCCTGATTTCTCGACACCGCCATAACATACATCCATACACACACACACACACACATTGTCCATATGTACATCAATCAGAAAAACATTAAGAATAAATTGCCAATTTTGGGGATCAAAACAAATTGGAGTAAACAAAAATGGAATAATAAATGCAATTGTGGATGGATGTTTGGTTTGGAAGCATGCCATGGAGGGCATGCATGCATGCATGCATGCATGTGGATGGATGTATGGATGCATGCATGCATGCATGCATGTGGATGGATGTATGGATGCATGCATGCATGTGGATGGATGTATGGATGCATGCATGTATGTATGTGCATGACGGAGACTGTTGTCACTGTTCTTTTGTCTGAAGAAGACGAAGAAGAAGAAGAAGAAGAAGAAAGAAGAAGAAGGAAGAAGAAGAAGGAAGAAAGAAGAAGAAGAGGTCTGTGTCGCCATGGCTATGGAGCTCTTTCTGCAGCACCTCCTTCCTTCCTCTTCAAGCTAACAATGCACCACCAAGAAACGCCCTGAACACACCACCCCCCACTCCTCCTCCTCTCTCTGAAGAACAGATAGATCTTGCGCGCACAACAACAACAACTTCACCTCTCCTCTGCCATAGCTTCCTAGCCCTGCAGCAGCTTCACCGGCTTTCCCCTTCTCCTTGGAGAGCTTCCCTTTTCGCAGGTCTCGCGGATGTGAACTCCGCCGCGCTCGCCAGAGTTTTCTGATCCTTTGCTTTCTTCTACCGAGAAAGAACTTTACTCGTTCTGGAGGAAATGGGGAAGTTCTTCAAAACCCTAATCTCCAGCGTTAAGTCCTTCAAATCCCCCTCGAAGCAGAAGGCCGTCGTCAAAGATCAGCGTCTTGCACTCTCGCAGGAAGACCGGAATGCTTCGCACAGGAAAGACGACGATGATCACACCGACGTCATGGTAAAAACCCTAACTTGCGTTTCTGCTTCCGTGGCTCACTGGAATCTCGTGCATTTTCATCACCTGAGGAAGACTAAGGATTCGTTCTGACTCGCTCTTCTTTCTCAATCTCTCTCTCTCTCTCTCTGTGATCCATGTCTCTTGCATTAGCAGAAGAAAGGATGTCTATGGAGCCTCAGCAAATCCTCTTCTCGAAATCGGGAGATTGCTATCCACATAACATCGCCCGATGCCTTGGAAAGCGGGGAAACGCAGGAGAAGCAAGGGAAGGAGGAAGAACCAGAACAGAAGGAGAAGCAAGAAAAGCAAAAGGAGTTAGAAAAGCCGAGCCCTGCAGACCCAGAACTCCAGAGCTCCATCGATCCCCCGAGAGCAGAGATTGGGATCGATGAGCACCGCCTTCTATTAGAACGCAGCTCCTCAAAAAAGATTCAGAGGGCATTCCGGTCTTATCAGGTATTTCTGACGTCGAGCGCTTTGCATAGAGCTGGTTTTTCCGTGTTTTCAAGGTTAGGGTTTGGTTGCCATGCATTTCATAGCTGGTTCAGGATTCAGCAGGGTTTTCTGTTCATATGCACGCAATGCAGGTCGTTCCACACAGTGTACTTGTTCTGCTTTGTGGGGTTTTAAGGTCGGGTTTAGGGTTTTCATGCTTCAGGAGTCTTTTCAATGGAGGGTTTAGCCTTAGGCCCTTTCTGAGATCAAAACCAGAATCTCTCTGAACTGGATATACGGTGTAGATAGATGGATACGCAATGCTCTGCAAGCCCGTTCTCGATTTCTGTGTGATGAGCAAGTTAGTTGTAGGTTGAACTGCGTGTATTCTAGGCATTCAACTCATTCTAAGTACTATTCTGATGCATTCAACAGGTATTGTTTCTGCTCGGCGTTTTGGGGTTTTACGGTTGGGTTTAGGGTTTCCATTGTCTTTTCAATGGTGTCCCTTTCTAGGGTTTAGTCTTAGGCGCTTTCTGAGATAAAACCAGATTCTCGAGGAACTGGATTTAAGGTGAACATAGATAGATACCCATGGTCTGCAAGCTCATCCTCGATTTGTGTGCGATGAACAAGTTAGTAGTTGTAGTTTGAACATAGTTAAAAACAGTTAGCATTCTGTGTCTTTTGCAGCTACGATTCCGAAATGGAACTTCATGTATTCAAGGCATTCAATTCATTCTAAGCCCTAATTCTATGCATTCAACAAGAATTGTTTCTGTTCTAACCACTCTGGACATAAAAGAAAACAGAACCACTCTGGACATAAAAGAAAACAGAATGCAATCTGATGTGTGGATGTGAACCTGATATCTGTTCTTCCTGTCTTATTTATACCTGTTGGTATTCTTCGCTTTGATATCCAAACAGGAGCAGGGCATCAAAACAGAATGCAACCTAATACGTGGATGTGAATCTGTAGGGCATGTGGATGTGAGCATTGCATCCCGAGTGGGATTCTGATAATATATGGAGTTGAAAATCTCATTCCGGCGTAAATCCTTGTGTACATATATGGATGTGATTCTCATCAGAGTGGTGGATCTCATAGCACATGAATGAGAATCTCATCAGACTGTGAATTGGATCGTACATGGATCTGAATCTTATCAGAGCATGTATATCTTATATGGATGCGAATATCAAAGTCGAAACGTGGATCTGATCAGTTTTTTGGATTCAATTTCATAGGCGAGGAGAGAATGTAGGGCCTTAAAAGCTCTGGTAAGGCTTCAGGCATTGGCACGGGGGAGAATTACGAGGGGGCAACGCAGGATCACGTGGGTTAGCTTTAATGCATTGGTAAGAGTTCAGGGGCTTCTTCGGGGACGCCATGTACGCAAATCCGAGCTTGGCCGATTGGTTCAAAAGCACTTGCAACAGGCAAAACAGCAGAGAAGAAAAGCAGGGGTGAGTCGATCAAAATGCAAGAAACTGAATTTCTCTCAATGTATGCTGTTAAATTCTCTGCTTTTGTTCTGAATCTCTTGAAATCATGTGCAGGTACTGTCTCCACACCGGCAAGATGCTGCTGCTGTGAAACGCCAACGTTCTCTCCTCGATGCCCTCTCTGCAGAGGTTCTTCTTTTCTTCCCCTTCATCTTCTTAGATCTCCCTTCTTCTCCGTACCCCAAAACCATATCCGCAATGAAAGGCTGATCTACGCATAGCTCGCGTTCCGGCCTGTTGGTATCTTTTTCTCTTAGTGCATGCGGTCTGATTCATTCTTTTCTAGTTTTTGCAGCTGCAAAGATCTGTCTCTAAGCAAAGGTATGCATCAGAAAGCTTTCAGCCTGAGAAAGCTTATTGGGTGTGGATATGGCTCGAACGCTGGACAGAAGCACATCGGAGGGGAGGCCATGCTGGAACTGTTGCTAGGCTGCAGTGTGTGGAGATTAAGAATGTGGAAAAGAAGAAAGCAGATCTGCAACTGCCCATGGAATGCTCATCTCCGGAAGAAAGCAATCTCAGTGCGCATCGATCCAGGCCAAATCCGATCTTCAAGATCGGGGCGAGTGTAGAGGAGGCCATGGTTGTGAATGAGAGTGCAATTAGCACCGGTGAAGATGGCATTATCCCAGCAGGAAATGATAGCACATCCTTTCCCATCATGAAATCATCAGCAGAAGAACAAGAATCAATGGCTCAAACTGAACAATATGAGATTCATAGTGCTAAGCCGGATGAGGATTCGTTGGTTGCAACAGATACAGAGAGAGTTGACTTGAAACAAGAGAGCCCGCGCGCAGCTAATGAAGCAAGGTCTCATTCATCGTCACTTCTGGAGCCACCGATCTCATCTTTTGATCTGATAGAACCTATGACTATTGATTCGACTCCGCAAGCTTCATCGGTCAACGTGGATGAGACTGATACGGGTATGAGCTTGACAAAAGCGATAAAGGAATCTCATCACGTCCCTATTTTGGCAGAGGATCAGCCTGAAAATATGAGCCGTGATTCGCCTGCTGACTTCAAAGATACCTCATCAGAAGCGATCGAGGTTTCGATGAAACAATCTCCAACACCAAGCTCAGCGTTCTCACTGGTTGGATGTGTGTCTCCAGCTCAACCTGTTTCGCCTCTGGCCCCAGTAGCTGCTCCAAATGCTGCCGACAACAACAGCTTTGAGAATGCGAATGTGGCAGAGGAAAAGAGCAAGAATGGTGTAGATAGTGATCAGACTGTGCTCGATGATGATAATCATACCAGAATTCCAAAGCAAGAGCAGAAAGATACTGTGTTTTCGAAGCAGGAAGAACAGACCTTGGCAGAGCAAGTATCACCATCTTTACCTAGCTATATGGCTACAACGAAGTCGTCGATGGCAAAATCACGTGTTTGCAAACCAGACCCACTCAAAGTGAGGGGGGAATCACTGTCTCCCATTGGAAAGCAAGATTCTCCGAAGCTGAAGCAAGATTCTCCGAAGCCGAGGCAAGATTCGCCGAAGCCTAAACAGGATTGCCCGGCTGTGAAGCAAGTCTCACCAAAGCCGAACCAAGATTCCCCTAAGCCAAGTATGGAAGCTCTGAAGCTCAGAACGAATTCACTCAGGCTCCGAACAGAATCACCCAAGCCCAACACCAAATCAGACCCCGCCATTAAGAGAAGATATTCACTTTCAGCTTTGGAAGGCAAGAACACTGCTGCTGCTGCTGGGGCTACTACCACTACAACTGCCCTGTCCTGTGCACAAAGGCCCACAATGCATGTGAAAGCTAATAGCAGGGCAAAGGTGAATTAGCTGAGAGCTTCCCTGCTTTATGCTGTTTTTGAATGATATAATTAAGTAATCTTCAGAATCAACCCATCAGATAAATGCATATATATATATATATTGAAAATTCCAATGTGTATTACTACCACCTTACCAAGCTGATTTCTTTTTCCCTTTGCTTTTAGGTGTGTTAGTTCCTTGGCCCTGGCTTTGCAAACTCTCTTGCTTTATCAGTTTTTAATTGTTAATCAATATACTGGAATATAATGATATATACAGAATGCTCTTTTCTTTTCTTTTTTTAACTAGAAAGCTTCCCTAAATAAGGGTTTTGTCTTGTTTTTTCTGGTTATGGTGCTTACTTAGACATTCTGCAATGTGTGTAGTGTGTGCGTTGACTTGGGGATTTGTGACTGCTTATTGACGTCTTGTCTTGAACCTTTTGCCCAAGGCTTTTGCTTCATCTTTAAAGTTGATATTTTGAATTGACGGTTAGTCAATTGACGTTGAGTGTAGTTTAGGGTGTGGAAATGCAATCTAATCAACATGACAAACAAAATGAGTTTTGATGAGGTCAATAGATGTTTGCCAAACATGCATGAACTCATCAATCAACGTTACTCTTCTTCTATAATTACCAACTTTGCAATTATGGACATGCATGCATATCTTTGAACCGATGCCATCCCTGCATTGTCTCCTTCCACAAAGAGGAGTTTGGTTGGTCAAAAATTATAGTCATACAGTTCCTGTTCATTATCCATGATTCATTGTGAATTCCTTGAAGAGCTTCTTCATGAGGTTGAAGCTTTTACTGATCATCATCGATGATCCCCCCCTATAACCTTACATTTGGGCCTCTTAGAACTCCATCATATATCTGCACTTCTTTACCACGCTCCATTATGACCACAACCAATTGCTCTTGAGAGAGGCCTATAGTATCTTGTTCCATGGAACCACTTTTGTAACTCAATCTTTCAGCTGCTCCATGGAGCTCGGTTTCCATGTCCTTCAAAGCTCCTCAAAAGAACTTTAAAAATGCATCTCAGCATGATACATTAATGGAAAGTTATGCCTGAACTCTATTCTCGATATCCCTTATGTATGTATATATTATCCACATTTAATTGATAAGAGACAACCTAATAATATATACCTTAAGTATTTGATCACTTAACAGTCTACGATGAAACGTGAATAGAATGAAGGCATATATATACCGGCTTCATATAGAATACAGTGTGATGAGACTAGGGACTTATGACCTACAAAGAGAGTAGAAGCGACCTGAAATTTCTACATACAAACTCTGTTGGTGTGACAAGCTCTAGCTAGTCCTTTCTCAAAATGAGTCCAATTCATTGACCATCCACCATCAAACCCTCAACGTAATGGACATTGATGACTCTGTTGGGCCATTCATTACCATCTACAGAAGAGATCTAGATCCTTTTCCATCTATTCCTTATCTTGATTAATGATTAGATTGTAGTTTCAACAATAACACCTCACAAAGTGATAAAGACTTCAATGCCGTGGTTGAGTCATTGTCAGCTATGTATGCACAAATGCCCTCTTCCCACTTACAACCAAAGACTATATTGGCTGCTATGTGGCGTGAAAAACCATTAATACAGCAGCTCACCTAAAAGAAACTAAGCAAATCTGCTGAAGTTTTGAAAATTTGTAATCTTGGAGTCAAGCCACCCTGAGCCATCGTTGATACCATGGCCCTGAACAAGGACGCAAACAATAGATACAAAAACAGTGTGCAATGTTTCCCTGATATTGAACTTGCCTTCAGATGGAAGGGACTTAACCAATCAAAGTTATACAGACTTGTATGCTGACAAGCCTCACGTCGAACAGAAACACTGACTGAATCATTGCAATTGGCGTGTTTAATATGGTGCAAAACATTGTGATTACAATTGCATGAGATGGATCAAAAACATACATACGTGGTTGTCCCTCACAAGCTTCAGAATTAGAGTTATGGTTAAATCTCAAGTGGACAACTCTGAAAGCCTGCACAGGTCAAGGCTGTGGGCCTATATCTATCTCTACTGTGTTTCGGTATATGTGCCCATCAAACATACCAAGCTTTTCTTGAATTACTCATTAAACAGAAAGTATCTGAAAATTTCTTGCCCTATTTCTGAGTGAATAGGTCGAGCTTCAGCAGAAGAGTACACCCATAATCTCTGTACAATAACCTAGTCCGAATTCAGCATCTCTGCAAGCATCATCGAAGCTAGTGTTAGAAAACAATAAATAACCTCGGAAGGAGAGAAAACAATTGGTTCATCTCAAAAAGCAGCCACGCTAATCATATCGTTTGAGAATCTACATTGCATTCTTACATTCATAAGATTGGGACACTGAGATGACATATCTAAACCTGATCGAAAGAGAATGACAGGCCAAAGCCTAGAAACAAACCATAAATTTGCAGGAAAGGAAGCCTAAACTCATTGGATGGATTTAAAAATCCCAGGAACAACAACCTGATCAGGTCCAGTTGTAAAACCTATGATTTGCCCCAGGTTTTCCCCTCGAAAGGTTGCAGTTAATTTAATCCAGCCATTTCGATCCTTGATCATAAACCTACTCTGTTCTCTGCAGGAGATACTTGAATCGATCCAGAACTTCGTTTGCAAACAATTCAGCTCTTTTTCCCGACAACCGTTAACCTAACCTAAACGCTTTTCTCTGCAGGAGATCATTGCATTGCTCTGATTGATGCTTCTTCTTATTTAACCGACCACATTTCTTTTCATCCTGATCTAAAATTTCCCTAACCAAGCTCATGGAATCGAGATCCGAATCTCTTTCTCTGAGACCTTTGAGCCGGATCAGACCCTCGAATCTCAACCCCCAAAAATACTGGTCGATCTTCCGATCCATCTCGCCATATATAGAGACAGGAAAACCAGACAGAGGAAGAAAAGGAAGAGATCCACTTACAGGACAGGCTCAGCCGCGGAAGTGACAACGCCGTAGTAGGGCTGCTTCAATCAACCAGAGATGAGCATGGAGACAGCGACGAGAGTGTTGAGGGCGATGAGGGGGAGGCGGAGGTATTGAGCAGCGTGGACGAGGCCGATGATCTGGCCTTTGAGGGACTTGACGCCGCCCATCTCGTTGAAGCCCCATCCACGCTTAGCGAGGAAGCGGTCCTCGTTGAGGATGGCGAGGGCGTTAGCGAGGAGCAGGAGGCCTTCGAGCAGAGTCCATAGCCCCATCGGCAGAAAAGCTTCTGTGCTGGGAAAACCCTAAGCCGCTTCTTCTGTGCTCTTCCCGTCTCTTCTCTGCTGCTCTCTTCTCTCACGAAAGAAGATGGGAAAGAAGAAGAAGAAGAAGAAGAACAAAAGAAGAAGAAGAAGAAGAAGAAGAAGAAGAAGAAAGGCCTTTGAAAATGGTGAAGTCAGGATTTGAGCTCACGACTTGATGCATTCACTCATATGGAGCATTGACATGTTGTAGATCGAAGTCGATCGAGATCGTGTCACTTGATGATTCAAGCGAAGCCGATCGAGATCATGTCTCTCTTGAGGGTATATTGAGGTGGAGCCGATCACGAAACCGAATCAAAGCTTCGGATGCAGCGCGTGCAAATCCTGGCGAAATCATCATCCATACGTAGTTGCTGCTGGCACAATCGAAGGTCACGCGATGATGGGCTATGGCCATGATTAGAATTCGCGATGATTGTAAGGTACTCTCCTCCTTGGGCTATAAAACAGAGGGAGGTATGGTAAGAGGGGGGGTGGTGTTTTTGGGGGAGGACAAAGTGTTGCTAGTTTGTGACCAGAGCCTTCTCTTCGTTCTCTTGGTTTTTTTCAGACTCGGGAGGTTGCCTCTATTTCGTGGGAAGCTCGTGTGCTCCCAGCAGAGCTTCGATCTCGTTGTCAGCCTTCTCTTCGTCCTCTTGGTTTTTCTCGGACTTGGGAGGTTGTCTCTGTTTCGTGGGAAGCACGTGTGCTCCCATCAGAGCTCCATCTCGCTGTCTACGTTGTTTCGTGGGAAGCCCGTGTGCTCCCAACAGAGCTCCATCTCGTTGTCTACGTTGCCTATTTTGAGTGTGAAAGGTATACCACTTAGGTCGAGGGTTTCTTCTAGGGTTTCATCATCATCATCATCATCTTCTTCTTCTTCTTAGTCGGTTAGGGTTTTCTTGTAGGTTTTTGGTGCGGCCGGCCACCATTGTTATATCATTCATTTGGTTGTAATATAACTTGCTGTGTATCTTGCCTCCTTATACTCTATGTTAATGCCTTATTCTTTCCCCTCTCTTCTCTTGAGCTAAACTTCCATCACTCCTCCACTCCCTAGTCCAAGACCCCCTATGGTCCCGCCCCTTCTACACGCACGCGCAGAATAACGCGACAACGTGATGATGCTAACTAAGCGAATGGTGGTAGGCTCTTGAACTTTTGTTCAAACACAAGGAAGGTCATGGCCAAATAGGTCATGTTATTGGATTGCAACCCAATGTGTCAGAAGCGGCGATCAATCAAGGGATAACAAACTAATGGATGAAGACATATAGGGCCATATTGCGATGATCATCATCAATCAATCGGGTGGTGAATAGAGATGGATTGCAATCAGTTACAGGTAGGTGCATGTTGGGATTAAGCTGGTGGCCATGATTAAGAATTTGCATTTGACGAGTTGCCGAGTGCAAAAGCATGGTTGGTACGTGGGGAGGAGCAATGTACAAGAAGCAACGTGGAGCGGAACCATGGGAGCGATGTCCAAAGGCAGGGGGGAGGAAAAAAAAGGAGCGGAGAAGATTCGATCAACCCGCCAGTTGTGTCTTCTTCGAAGCGAGGCACCACCAGAGTTGTGATGGAGCAGTTATGGAGAGAGCCCCAACAGCAACGATTATTCTGTACAATCGGCGGCGGCGGCGGCGGCGCGTGGGTGTGGTGGGATGGTGAGCCCGAAGCCGTAAGGGAAGAGAGGGTCGTAGTTGGCATCGCCGACGTTCATGGGCAGCTGGGCGACGCTGCGGAACCACGTCCTGGAGAGCTTCGCGGTGAAGGGGTGGTCGCCGAACAGAACGTCGGTGATGCCATTGGCCTGGGTGCCGGGGAACCACGCGACGACGGCGGCGTCGACGATGCGTAGGAGGGAAGGCTGGAGCAGCAGCGGGCGGCCCAGCATGAGCACCACAACGCAGCGCATGGCCGCGCACACGCGCTCCACCGTCGCCACGCTCCGCTCTGGGATCGCGAGGCTTGTGCTGTCGCCGTAGCTGTCTGCATACGGCATCTCGCCGATCGCCACGATGCCGTACGAGAAGCGGCTAGCCCTCAGAGACGCTACGTCCGGGAGAGCTTCGTCGTCGTAATACACGACGACTCCTCTGCTGCTGCTGCTCGATGATGATGATGATGATGATGATGATGATGATGACTGTGGTGGCCTCCTTGTTTGCGTGCTCCGAACCGCCTCCAAAAGGGTCACACCCACTGTGATGTTGCCGCTCGATCCTTGCCAGCTCATCGTCCACCCCCCGCATTGCTTCCCGATGTCGTTCCCGTGGCTTCCCGCCACCACGATCTTCGGCGCGCTTCTGTCGAGCGGCAGCATCTGCGCCCCTCCCTCCGCCTCCCCGTTCTTCAAAAGCACCACCGATTTCCTCACCGCCTCCCTCGCCAGATCCCTGTGCTCCTGCTCCCCGACAAGAACAGACAAACCAAACAAATGGTCTTTTTCATCGGAATCGGGTCTCTCTCTCAACATGAGCTTTCCTTGTCCAACCGAAAAGAAAGAAAAGAAAGACATATTAATGTCTGCTTACGCCAAATACGACGACCCATAGATTGTAATATTCACATCCGCCCAATGTGTCAAACGTGGATATGCGATTGATAAGCGAACGAATGCCGGTATTTTGTAAGTTACTTAGTAATTTCCATTTATTACTACTTACAAAGCCTGGCGCAGTGCTCAAAATAAAACGATTCTAGCTTATTCACCCGCGTTCGAAGAAGCCGCCTTATTTTCTTCTATTACTTCTATTCCATATTTCAATCTTTTTGTGTAATTCGAATCATTTACAGAGCCTTTTTATCCTATCAATTTCATTTTATGAAACGGCTGGGTTTGTTTCCATTTCATACTTTACACTCTCTTTTTCATTCTCGAATAATACTTTTATACTCGAACGCGAATGCACGAATGTATTCTTCACCAAAATCTATCTGATACAATCCATGAGGCAAGAGCATGCATACAATATATTGTTATTTGTACAATTCCACTCATCCGCGAGAGCACGAAGGACGATTACGAATACGATCATCGAAGGTAAAAACAAAAAAAAAAACATCCCGACGAAAAAACAAAACCAGGTCAGGTCTTCTGACCTGAGCGCCGACCATAGCCGACATCGATCGGTTGCTGTACGGGTTCTCGAACAGACCCATCATGAACTTCACTCGCAGGATGCGCCGCACCGCATCGTGGATCCTGTCCATGGAGATGGACCCCGAGTGGACCAGCTCCAGCATGTCCTTGAACAGCATACTGTAGTTGTAAGGCACCATCACCTGTCGTAAAAGCTTTCAGATGCGGGGGAGCACCGGGAACAAATGTTCCAGCAGAAGAAGCCATAAAATATACAAGTGCATCGGTTCGTTTCCTTACCATGTCGATGCCAGCATTGATGCCCTTCTCCACCGAGAACTTGTAGTTCTGCCCCCACGGATTCGTTATCCGGTCCAGTCCCTCCCAATCAGACAACACAAAGCCCTGTGTGGATGGAGCACAGCACACTGCATCAGAATCTGATGAGGAGGAACACTTCCCAGATTCAGCTGCAAACATTTTTTCGACTACTCCATTCTCTCGATGCCTCATATCTCTCGCTGAACGAATGACCCATCAGGCTAACCTGGAAATTCAAGTGTTGCTTGAGGAATTGCGAGATCAAGAAGCGGTTCACGTGCATCTTCACTCCATTCCAGCTGCTGTACGAGATCATGATGGTCGATACCCCTTTCTTTATCGCTTCCACGTACGGCTGCATATGAATCCTGAGCAAATCTTCAAAGCTCGAAATCGTGTTCCCAGAGTCGATGCCACCAAATGTGCCCCCATCCCCCACATAATGCTTGGCTGTAGCTATGACATTGTGCCTGAAAATCGTGCAATAAAGAAGACGAGTTCGATAGGCAAAAAAGCCGTGGGAATGAATAATCTCTGACCAGTTCGACGGCTGATTCGAAGAAACAGTAGAGACTTACTGCCCAGCCATGAACGGAAAACCTTGCTGCGGAGGAGTTCCTTGCAAGCCCAAGATGACATCGGTCATGCTCTTGACCAGTTCTGGGTCTTCACCAAAGCTCTCAAAACATCGGCCCCAGCTCGGATGCCTGCAAATCTGGAACTCAACAACGCATGCAACATCTGATGTGCTGAAACCCCAAAACGGAACTCAAATACTTGGAAGATGGCCCGTCATTTGTGTAGATTGTGCAGTGTATTATGATGCTATTTCATGGGACGTATGCCGTGCATGCTGCACGATTCAAGAATTCTAAAGCATTTTCTATCTGTTGGTAATGTGGCATTATAAGCATTCCCAATTCCCAATCGAATGGGAAATGGGGTTTGTTTCCATACCGCGATGCAAGGAGACAAGACGTGATGCATGCCAGTTCCACGGACCTCGAGCGCAGTGGCCATTCCGATTCTCCTCACCAAGTCAGATTCTCTGCAGAGGGCAAAGCCGATACACAGCTTTGAGACGACAAAAATGCACAGGAAGAACACGCAGCAAAATCCTTCATGAATCCGCAGCTTCAAACAGTAAGATACAAGAGCAACAAAGAAAGAAAGAAAGAATGTGTGTCTTGCCTTGTGCAACCCAGGCCGATGTTGTGCGGAAAAACTGTAGCCCCATACACGTTACTGTTGCCATGGCCTGCATCGATGCTATGGATCAAGGGTATACCTAGACGAGTCTCCAGGGCGGATTTCTGGAAAGAGTCTACCATATCCATCCAATCTGTGGCGGACGCATTCTGGCCCAATCCATTGTCCGGCCCATAGACAATGCTTCCTAGCAGGAAAACGAAGCAGAATCAGCCAAGATTTCGATCAGAGGAGGGGCAGGCAAGGACAGATCGATGTTCAGAAATGTCGCAGATGCGTGTATGCCAGAGATATATATACATATACCCACGAAGAAGCGGCGAATGACGGAGGCATTGGCGGCGGTGCGGTCGATCTGCAGCATCTGCCCGAGCTTCTCTTCCAGGGACATGCGACTGAGCAGGTCTTCGACCCTGTCCTCAACTGAGGCATGAGGATCCTTGTAGGAGGAAGAGGAGGAAGAGGAAGAGGAGAAGCCATGGCTGGAGAGCAGGAGCAGGAAGATGAGGAGCTTCAACATCAGAGCAAACACTGTTTGAAACACACACATACCATTCATACATCCATACATTCATACATGCATACACACACATGCATACATCCATGCATCCATACATTCATACATACATACATTCATACATGCATACACACACATGCATACATCCATGCATCCACACACTCATACATACATACATTCATACATTCATACATTCATGCCTTCATACATATACACACATGCATCCATTCATACTTTCAACACATTCACACACACACACATGCACCATGCATGCATGCACACCTGCATACATACATACATACATACTTCTTGTGGCTTTCAAAACCCTGGATTATCTGTCTTGAAGAATTTTGGAAACAGAATGTCGTGCTTGAGACGGATGAAGCTCGCTGGAAACGTATGGATCGCTGAAAACGGGTTATATTTATCTTATTGTATTCTGATGCCTGCCCCACACAAACCTTTTCTGATGATGGCCTTGTCCCGACTCGCTCTCTGTGGGCATTTTTCTGTCCTCTTGCTTTCTTGCCCTTCGATTTGTGAGAAAGATTTCAAAAGACATGGGCCAATGCTCGCAACTCCAGCTAGCTTTGCATCGCGATTGACTCCAGAGCCAAAAAGTTTACGAGCATCGATGGGGTAATTATGCCATGTAATGACCTCGAATATCAAAACGCTGCATCGTCCTAAATTTCTATTTATTGATGATCTAGATAGAAGAGCAAATGTGATGCCTAACGGTAGAGCGTCCAATGCCACAACATCCCTACCTAAACAACGAATTGTTGATGTGGACAAGTGCATGGACTTGAGCATGGATAACATCCATCATGGATCAAACTGTTAAGGGTGGGTTATCGAAATACCGCTTTGTAAAATGGATTAAATCAATCAATAATGGATGAGATAGTGATTTTGTGTCCAACTATAAATAATCATAGTTAGGGCCTTGGATACACCAACCGTGAACTAGGACTGAAGACAAACGAAGAGGCTATAAGTGATGAGGTTACAAAATGGTGGAGCACGGATGAGTCTGGAAATTAGAAAATTAACACAAATATAAAAAATAAAAAGGAATAGGTTGAATAAAATGAGAAGAGTATATTAATGTACTAGTGACTAGTGTTTAATCCCTTAATAAGGATCGATTAGGTTACATACAAGTGTCTATAGTGTGAACTAGGAATCTCGCGTGCATAATGAAATACAAACAAAAAATAATTTGCTAGCAAGAACTGAAGCTATTCTCAACAAAAAAGTGAGAAGTTGTCACCCACATGGGAACCAGGATGATGACAAACTGAAAACTCTAAAGGTTATGAACCATGGATGAAACTTAGAAGATGGTACTTGTAGGTTGTGATGATGATAATGACAAAAACAAGGTGATGATGAAGATGAGACACTAGGCAAAGTAGTAACGATGAGGATGAAGGCTACGCAAAGTAGCAATGACTGTGACAATAGAGATAATAGTCACAATTTTTTTGGGAATCAACTTTACTCAAATTGAAGCAAAGCAGCTGACAAAGGGTGGAGGCAAGGTGGTGTCTCTAGAAGCAAAGTTGACAAAGATGACAATGTCTTTTGAAAGAAGTGATGGTGATGAAGAAGCCTCTAGAAGCAATGATGATGATGACAGTGTTTCTAGAAGCAAAGGCAGATGAGATAATGAAAGCAGGCTCTTACTTTTGGCGGAAGTGATTTAAATTGTCACGGACACACCAAATGTGCACTACGATAGAGATGGAATGATACGCATAAGAGGGATGAAGCTATAAATAATGGAATTATGAGTGACAAGGCTAAGAACTTAAGAAGTTGGGAGGGACATGAGAGCGTAAAAATAAGAGATGAAGATGAAGACAATATGAAATGGTAAGAGAAGATTAGGTTAATATATTTATTATTAACTGACATTAAATCCTTTGATAAAGACCGAAGAGGTTACAAGCTGCATTTATAACATGGACTTCATGAAGTATATGCACGAAAATATTCTTGAACCTTTGTAACATTCTACAGGTATGTCACTATAAGGAGATTGTTAAAATAACAAGTACAATGTATATCAGCACATGCTCATATTATAATAGTTGTGTATGATGCATTGTTTCTATGAGATTATAATTTGATCTTTACCGAATATACATCTTATGTCACTATATCGTGATATAGAGTTATTATGAAGTTTTGCAATAACTTATAGAACTATAAAATAGGTAATGGGCGGAACACCTTAACAAACAAGCACTTATAGGTCACACTTTAAACCAAACAATTTCCATATTAATTGTTTGGTTACACTAAGAGTGATCATAAAAGGGAGTTGTTGTGTGTGAGGTCGTCAGTCGGAACAAAGCACTAGCTCTCAGCAGTATGGTGGAGGTGTCAAGAGGTAGGTCAGGACAAAGAAAAGATCAGATCTGAAGGAGGAGGCTTCAGATCTGGGTCGGTCAGAAGTGGCGGCAAAGACACAAGAGAGAGAGGGAGAGAGATATAGACACAATAATAGAAACCTCTATTAACTTGGAGTTGGAGCAACCAACTTTGGAGACCATACAAGCTTGGTATTTATACCCCCAAGCTAGGGCACAAGCCTTTTCGGCATATTACAAATATGATCCGTTCACTTATGGACAGTGTGAACATGACCATTAGATTTCCGCATTCGACAGGAGTCATATCTTGAAGACATCCGGCTGCCAAGAAGTATTGGGATGAGTTTGAAATTGCTGACATTATGTTGGAAAAGTTTTGGTCTAGAATTTGGAATGTATTTTATGCAAGGAAGAATTCAGTTTTTCAATCACACTTAGCATTGCATGTAGGATGTTGGGCGAGAGAATTTGGAGCTGAGTTAGTACGTGCTTTTTATGGATGTTTGCAAGAATCTCAGAAGCATGTTTTGTGGGAATGTTTGGCAACTCAAGAGGTTTGGTTGAGAGTTTTGAGACTTTTCTTTTATTTGCCAAGTGATTTTGTATTCACATGGGGTGCAGTTACTTGGGGAGAGTTGACTGGGCAGCCAACACTATATGAGAACCAATGGCACCAAACATCATATCAGTTTTCTTGCAGCGCCTTGTACCAGAAATAGTGGATAGTCGGTGACAAGTTATATCGGTTGTGACCATGTGAACTTTGTGGAAGGTGAAATGTTTAATGGTTTTGTAGGATATACAATGCACACTATCAAAAGTATCTAAGAAATCTGATCAGAAGTTATTCATTCTCTTAAGTCAAATCTGGATAATTTTAGTGGGCAGTCTAATAAAGTACTAAGAAGAAGCCAGAAGTTTTTGAAGATTTGGTCAGTCTTTCCCTGTTTTCAACAGACACATCAAAGTATTTCTTGGTGCTTTCAAGCGCTAAGATTTCTTTTCCTTACGCCCATTATGTGACTGGAGAATAATTAATTGGAGGGGGCCGTCATTGACTTTGTGAAGGTGTTGTGTTTTTTTTGTACATCATATTGGGTTTTGTTATAAGTTTTGTATTTAACCATTTGGGTTTCAGTTTGTTCACTAATCGAAGAATATATTTTATTTGAAAACAAAAAGAGGGGTTATATGGTAATGTAATGGAACAATGAATTAGTTCATGGGCGAAACGCCTTACAAAACCAACGCTTTGATTAATCGTGCTTTAGACAAAACCATTTTGTATTTAATAATTTGGTTATAGTAAGAGTGATCATAGAAGATAAGGTTCCACAAGACAGTAGATGATCCAAACCCAATGCAAGACTTATTTTTCATACTTTACTTGTAGATGATATGGTATATATTATTTTGGTAGAATGCTGATGCTCAGCAATAGGTTTGAATCATGTGCATTGCTGTAATCAATTTGTTCGATGATAATGTTTCATATATTTTCTAGTAGAGTGTAAGGCCCTATCCATCTGTTCATATCCTCATTATAAAGTCCTCCTTATTCACCTCTTTCCAATTTTGCTCCAATGTTGAGATGATGTGCTTGGTTCATTCCTAAAATTTCCGGTCAATGTGTGCATGACTGATTTGTGGAATTGCTTACCTTGGTCTGCTAAAGTTCAATTTATGGAGCGAGTCTTGCGGCAAGTTTTGTTTCCATTGAGTCGATTGATAGCGATGTTACTTTTTCCTAACATGTCAAGACATTGGCCTCTGAGTCGGGAACCTTACAGAAAGGTAATATATTGCAATGTTGAACCCGGGTTCCACTACCGTAGTGATTCTGTCCATGATCTTCGTTCTCAATGAAAGATTGGACAATAGATGTCAATATATATCCATGGAAACATATTTTGCATGCGGGCCCGCCACGATCACCATCAAGACCGATCAGAAGATCGAGCCATATCGGGCTTTTTCTTTTTCAATATTTACTATATAGACCTTGGACTACTGTTTGATTCTCGGAATATTTCGTCCAAGATGTGAATCGATTAGGCCTCTTTTTGGCAGCATCGATTCTAGGCAGACCCACCAGCATCAGTAAAACCGTAGGGAAAAGCATGCCAAATACATTTCCCGCATATATGCCTGTATCCAAAAGCTGCAGTGGAAGAGATCGGGGATCTAACGATCAGGCGAGTTTGGAGAAAAAAGCCTGTTGACTGTATATGTTGTACATGGTAGAGCAGACTTGTATTTTCGAGGGATGCAGTCAAGCGTCGATAGAGAGGCCGATTGGCCCCAGGAGAAGAGACAGGAAGACTAGCCCCGAATTCGCTTCTTTGCACTGATTCAATTGACTCGACATTCGGTGGTTGAGATGGGTGGGTGCCATGAATGCGATGAATTGGTCAAGATGACCACCCCATTCTTGCCTGATTCCGCTCTGCTCTTGCTCAGCTTCAGCTTCAGCTTCAGCGCTGCTTTTCTGTGATCGGATGGCATCATCGGCATCGTTAGTTTAATCGATAGCTCTGGCTCGAGCAGATTATCATCGTAGCAGTAACAATGCCCGAATCGGTTCCAATCAGAAGCTGATAAAATCACCGCCCGATACAGAGAGGCGAACAATGCCCGAATCATATCCAATCGGAAGCTGATATAAATCACACCGATCGATCGAAGCTCGCAAAAGCAGATGCACATGATTTTTTTCTTCAGACTCTAGGAGTAGAAAGAAAACAAAAACAAAAGAAAAAAAATCATTGGAAATGATATGCATAACAACAGCAACAACATAAGGAACAATAAGAAAAGAATTATTATTATTTATTAATTTGGTGGGTCCTCAGAGCTTCGTCAAACAGAAATCTCTCCTTTTCTTCTCCAAAGAGTTCACAATGATTTTCTTGTGACACTTTGCGGGGTCTGTCTGAGCTATCTCTGGTAAGCTCTCTCTCCTTCTCTCTCTGCTTCTGTCATGTTGCCATGGCTTCCTTGCCTCCAACAGACACAGAATCATGTTGCTTGTTTCTGTTTGTGTGTGTACATTTGTTAATTTCTGTGCTTCCATGGAAATCTTCTCTTTGTTTCAGGCACACACAAACACAGTCTCCCTCTCTCAGACACAATTCTCTCATTGTATGCATCTAGAAACCGTCAGATTGCTTTTTCCCTGATTTTGGTTCTGTCTTCTTGACTTAGACCTTTGAATTTGACAAAGAACCGGGCGCCCAGATACGTAATTGGGAAAGCTGAAATCAAGGGGATCAAAAGAGGGGCGAGGAGGAGGAGAAGGGGAAGAAGACGAAGGAGGAGGAGGAGAAATAAACATGAAGAGGAACTAAGAACCAATACAGAGCCAAAGGAAGCGCCTGGAGAGGAAAGCAAGGGCGGGCGGAAAACAAAGGCCAAAAGGAAACGGCAAAGAAACCTGGAGCAGGAGCTAAGATAGTAAAGGAAGAGTAAATAAGAAGCTATGTCGGACTCACAATCGCAAGGCTCTGTAAGCAGAGATGATGATGATGATGTTGTGAGAGATTTCCAAGTGAGGCTCTACCAAGCAACAATCTTTGCAACTCCTATTATCTTCGGTGCAATGCTGGTGGTCCTGCTGTGCTTGCTTTACGTTAAGAGGCGAAGGGGCAGTATGGTTGATCACATTCGCGGCCAGGGCCGTTTGCAGCAAAACCAAATGCTCAGAGGATCTCTGGTATTAGCCTACTTACTTTATCACAAGTTTTCTGCTTTTCTTCTTTTTCTTTCTTGATCTTCAAGTGGGGAAGGAAACCTCAAATCTACGTATATATTTGCTTCAAAAGCATCAGGCTGTCCAATGGCTTTTTGTTTTCCATCAGTATCTTCCATGTGCTTTCAGTAGGTAACTCTTGCTTCCAAAACTACGTGTGTAGATTCCTCATCTTCTATTCTTCGTAGGCTGTTCAGCAAAGGAAGGCATAAATTGCAAGGACAGTTTGTGTGAATTTTGTATATGGTTGACGTGAATCCTTTCATCTGCTATTGAATATATTTGGATCATTCCAGCGATTAGATTAGAACACCAGGATAGCAGCAAAGGCAAGGACAAGTTATGAGAACTTGTATAAATGGTGGAAATACATCATGTCATCTTTAGTTGCCATGGGATCATGTGAATGGTTACACCAAATTTTCATGATACCTAATTTTTATTAATTTAGTGTAGTACATGTGGCCAGTGTAGAACCGTTTATGTTGGCATATTTCACAGAAGATTATATATACATTTCTCAAGTACGAAAAATATGACACTATGCAAATTCTATATATCAAAGCAAGGGAATCACGAGGAAAAGAAGACTTGCATAATGATTTTGCATGAATCACATAGTTTCGCTATTTAATCTCTTGACTATATGCATTTGTAAGAGTTTTAGACAAGCCGGAAAATATGCATTCCCTGTTCTACAATCGAAATTGTGGGCTGAAATGTGTCTTTTCTTGGTGACATAACTACCATGCGAAATGGGCAGTTCTTTTTATAGTTAACATATGTATGGCATGAATTTTATCACTGATTTCTTATGTAGGTTAGTGAAAAAAAGCTGGAAAAACATTAGGTTTGAAAAGAGTATCACTTGCTTGCTTATCAAACTCTCATGCGATGGTTAACATATTACTTTTATTGTTTTCTTGGCTCTTTTTTCAGTCTCAACATGAGGAAGGCCTTAGCAAGTCATTCAGAGAAAAGCTTCCGGTTGTGCTTTATGATGATAAAGCACCACCACCTGGCTTCCAAGATTCACAGTAAGTGCTTGAAAGAAAGGAGGGCGGGGCTAATTTCTTAATTTTCGTAGATCTTGACTTCATGGCTTTAATCCTCATTTCTGGGGTGAAAACTGAAATGGTTAAATGCATGCTGAGACATATATTCTAAAAAGGAGTTGATATAGAATTGGTTTCATTAACTGTGTAGGTGTGTGGTATGCTTGAGTGATTTTCTCGTTGATGAGAAGGTAAAGCAATTGCCAGCATGCAATCACTCTTTTCATGCACATTGCATCGATGAGTGGCTGGGGAAGCATGCAACATGTCCGATCTGCCGTACGACCCTTGCTAAAGAAGAGATCAGTATCGCGATGGGATTGTGGAGCGCCAGAAACGGAGAACGATTAGTATGGGAAGACAGGGTTGTCAATGGAGTTCCGAGCCAAGCCTCTTTCACCAGAATAGATATGTTGAATACTACAAGCACAAGAGGCAGTACACCCTCTAGTGAGGTAACACTTGATATGGATCGAAGCTAATGTTCGTGGTGTCGAGGTTCGAAACCAAAAACACAGGGAATCATATGATGATTTTATGAGGATGTTTAGTTGTGCTGAACAGCCGTCTGATGGGGTAAATGCCCTTTCCGACCCCCATATCTGGTTATTTTGGTTTTGAATCCTGCCATTCAAGATCAGCTTGATTGATGGAGGTCTGGCATTACAAAAAAACAAAAACAAAAGAAACCCTTATCACCTGCTGTTGTGATCATTGGAGTTCTCGCATTAGAAAAGAACAAAAATCACAAAAAAAGAGCCCATATCACTTGCTGTTGTAAGATGGCAAAATTGTATCGTAGGAATCGACGTGCCCATCCTTCTCGTTTTTGGTCTCTTCTGATCTATTTGGGAGGATGTGACATGGCTGATGACAGGCTTTCTGAAGTTCGTGGATGAAATCCGCGACAGAAAATCGTTACTGGAAAGCCGTTCTCAATGTAAAACAAAAAGAAGCAAAAAAACAACGGTGGAGCATGTATAAAACTTCTGTTGGAAATACAGCAAAGAGAGAATCTTTGGGTGTTTGAATCTATGGCTCCTGTTCTTTTACCATCTTCAACATTAATGTTATGGGTGGTAAATGTGAATATATGGGTGTTTGAATGTTTTCTTATCGTTAACATTTTGGGTGGTGTTATTGGAATTTATTCATACATATGTTTAAGATATAATAAAATAAGATTGAAATCAATTAAGAATTTGCGCTTGTAGCTCAGTGGATGGAGCGTTTGCTTCCGAAGCAAAAAGTCGTAGGTTCGACCCCTACCAGGCGCACTCTTTATAATTCACTCTTGAGTATTCTTCAGCCTTTTTCTCATTTATTTTCTCATTTATTCCTCCAAGCGTATACCAACATATTTTCTCATTTATTTCTCTTCAACTGGATTATGCCCCCCTTTTTTTTGGGTTTCTTCTTTTTTATTGGCAATTCAATCGATCACACAATCTAGCCACAAGTCAGTGCGATTAGAAATCAACTCGAAAAGCTTTAGAGATGAATTAAATCAGCACTCTGCTAATCAATTCAATTATTAGAAACGAAGCAATTCATATGCAATTGAACGATCTTAGTTCATTAATCGAGCTTGGATGATCCTCATGTGCTCAATTTCTCATTATAGATGTGCTCTAAACCCTAAATGAATATATAGGATTTCGGACACACACACACATACATACATACTTATGTATGTCTATTTTTTCAAACTATATGTTCTTTATGTATATTTTTGCTCGTATGCATGTTTTGTATGCAGTATCTGCACTATATATGAATTGTATGCATGTTTATATGTGATCTTGTTTTTAAAGTCAAAACACAAGATAATGATCATAGATAGAGCTACAAATACAATTTTATATGGTATTTTTAGTTACTCTTCAAAGATCATTGAGCATATCCATTTGATTTTCTTTGTCTCAATCATGTATTTAGTCTCTAGGTATATTTGTTGAGTAATTTCTTTAGATGTCACAGAAAACCATATCATGGCCTTGTGTCATGAATATAAATAAACCTGGACATATGACCACCAAATGCCACGTGTTGCATTAATTGGCATACAAATGACCACTCTACAAGGTCCAATTGCAACATTACCATCTCTTGATTAATCTCTTTAGCAAACTCAATTGCCATCGGCACATTGAGGATATTATGCAAGATATCTCTCCTTGCTATAAACCTATATTAAGAATGATGAATGATAATGGGTAAAACTTTATGCAATCTATTATATTAGCTAACATCTTTGTGAAGATCTTGTATATGTCCCCATTAATGAAATAGGTCTCCATTGAGCAAAGGACACTAGAGATGAGACTTTTGGCAAAAGCCGAACCAAACCGACCTTCTAAGATTGTGGCATCTGTCTTGTTGACCTAATCTTTTGAAATAAAAGCACAAGAATGCCCTTTAATTGCAATACATATTTCTTACAAAATTCATTCGTCAACCCATCCTAACTAGGGCTTTTATCATTTGCAAGATGAGAAACAACATGTGCCCTTCTTCTAGAATATCAACATCAAGAACATCAGCCACCTTCGGTGGTACATGGTCTAACATTCCCCTCAAGAAAACATCTTTAGCACACGTAACAATATCATCCACACAAGGTTCAACATCTAATAACAACTTATAATACTCCACACATTTATACACAATGACTTTTGGATCTGTCCATTTTCATGGACATGACAAAAGTCATGTCAAGGTTAAAAAACAATACCTCTTACATTATAGGGAAGTGTATTAACCAACTCATTTAGTATATAGTATTGTTACATGTCTCTCATATAAACATAATAGAAGGTTTTGAGAACTTTTTAGAAGTTTCCTGAAAGCTTCAGAAGTTCTAGAACATTCTATAAGCTTGTACATTGAAATTTGTCTCTGCATTTTAAACTACATGTAGAGGCCATAGATATGTATAAATACAGGGGTTCACCTTAATCCCAATCAAGGTGAACAACACCAGTTATGGAATCTAATATTGAACTCGTCTAGCTTCTACTTCTCGCTTATCTATTAATATCTTGTCTTTTACCCTAGCTTTGTTCTTCTTTGCTCATGCCTTGCCCTTGTTCTACCCTTGTCTATCTGTCCGTGGAAGTTTATTCACCTTCACTTTCTTTCTTACACCTCAACATGTTAGATTCCATTGGTAAATTGGAAGAGTTCTAGCAAAACTGCAACAACTAGAACTTGAAAATGATAATCTTCGAGTGTCCTTGTAGAAGTTTCAATCTAGAACTCCCACCGAGCTTCAAGATGGGAAATCACCACTCATTAAGAATCAAGGAATCCGGAGGCTACGAAACTTGGTTCTTCTTCGGCCTTTATCATCGCTCTAACTCTTTTTCCCCAAACTGCGATACTAGAGGCCAATGTTAGTTTGCTTGACAAGTTAAATGGCATGAGAGCATGATTCTGAGGGTTCAAAAATCAAATAAATCTTATCATCCACTTGCAACCCTAGCATTATATTGACGATTTTCATGAAGTTGTTCTTGTTAGATCTATCAGGCGCTGTACAAGTTTGGTTTGCACCATTGGTCAAAACATCATCACCGCTTCTACACAACTTTCTATCATGAGTTATATAGGTTTAAATATTATCCATTAGACTTAGTCTATCTTATTTTAATTAATAAATATTATATTTTAATACTTGATAATACCTTAAAGCGTAGCCAATATATTAACGTTAAAAACGACTTACGATGTTTGTTGACATTGCAAGTCCTTTGAGCCACCAAGTGGCAATCATGCATGCAAGCCATGTGGCAATCATGCATGACAACCTTGTGCCTTGTGATAAGGATGCATGAGCCCTAGAACTGTATAAATATTGAGCCGGTCTCAATATTGAACCATTCCAGTTTAACGTTAGTCTTTGACGCCTTGTACTCCAAGTTTCGATAATATATATTTTTTCTTCTTCTCATTTGGCTGTCTTCTTATTGTATTTGTGCCTTCCGAGTCAATCATTGTTAACAAGCTTCGACCGTGATACTTTCCACCTTTCCTTTTGGAGTTTGAGGCAACATTTGGGCGATATGGGCCGACGTTGTATTCTATACGTCAAGGTTCGTGTTTGTCATCTGTTTATGCCTTTGAATTTCAACAATTAGCATGTGATGTTAGGTAGGGTGGCCAAGCCCTTTGTGACTAGTTTCATCAAAGTTTGCGGAGTGATGTTAAGAATCTTCTATTGAACTTCCCCGAGCTCACATCCTTGTCACAAGCTAGCACACATTCCTAGACCTATGGTTAGTTGGAAAAGTCCCACAAGTCTGAGATCCCATCTTGTTAAATCTATAATAAGAAATTGATTCTTTATTCTAACAAGATCTTTTCACTTGTGAAACAATGCAAATATCGTCACTCTAGAACACCGTGACTTTTTGCAAAACAACAGTGTCTCTCTTGGCAAAAGTCGTGCCGTTCCACAATTGTTTGATTTTTCATGATTTTGGCCCAAAACCTTTTGTGAAAAAACCTTTCCTTTTGCGAAACACCCTTATTAGGTTAGGTGTTGACTTAAAGTTCATTCCACTGTCCAAGTTTCCGAATGAACTCAAGCTCCTTAAGGAGTATAAAGTTTTTTCCAGATAACTGCGTCTTCGATGGTTCTTCAAAGATTCCGGTGGTACTCTACCAGCCCTCAGAACCCCTCTTGGAATGTTAGAAGCCATCATCACGCATGGAACAACTCTTCTACATGAATCTGCAGAAGCATGTCGTCACATCATGCAAAACAAGCTACCACACTACCTCAGTCAAGTAATGAGAAAACTAAAGACAAATCCAAATATCATTATCAAATTTGGGGCTATCTATCCATGATAAAAACTGGTATCTCAATGAAGGACATAGACAACTTTAAGACGTCATTGTCTGCAAAAGTGTAGAGCACGTGCCTTTCGAAGAGCTTTATGATAGGCTATGTTCGGTGGTGGACAAATACCGCTCGATAATCGCCAATGACGGAGTCAAGTACATTTTACTAAAGCCTCCAAATGGTTATCGAGTCTGAAGCCTCTACTTTCTTGCAAAGATCCACAAACTCACAGTGGTTGGAAGACCTATATGTTCCTACAACGGATTCATCTTTGAAAGAACATCAATATGACTACACCACAAGCTCTTCCCAGTCTTGACGGAACAACCACAACATTTGTCGGATTCACTACTGCCATCAGGGATCTAGAGACTACAACTCCTTGACAATATCATCCTCTTCACCTTCGACATGGAATCACTTTATCTTTGCATTCCAACTAAAGAAGGGCTTCATACACTTAAAGAGATAATTAAAGGGAAATTTGAGACCACAAAGTAAAACTTGATTCTGACATTGGAAGGGCTAGTACTAAAACGCCACTACCTAGAGTTCAACGGCAAATATTGGCGCAAAGCAACTTCATTATAGTTTATGCATGCCTGTTCTTATGTTCCCTCGAAAAAAGACAGGAAAACCCTCTACAACTATTCGTCTACAAGAGGTATATCAATGATGCCCTCGGATTCTAGGATGAGGATGAGGACAACCTAAAAACTTTTTTTAACAACTATGTAATAGGTTTGGAAGAGCACATATGGATTACTCTATCCATTTCCAGATTTGGTGTCAACTTTCTCGACATTTTTATCTACAAAGGCAAGGACTTCATACGAAGAAGGTGTCCATCAGCTGCTACACGAAGGAGATCAACAAATATCAGTATCTACTGTTCATGTCCAGGCAGCCCAAACACCAAAAAGAGGCGTTCATATCGAGTGAGCTCTAACGATACATAATCCAAGAAAGTAAGTATGAAAACTTCTTAAAAATTAGGAAGTTATCCTTTTAAGGACCGTTGGCATGAGGGTATCCATATCTGTTTACTCCCGCCAATCGGAGTTGTTGAGTCAAGGCTCGCAAACCAAAGACAAAGGACATTGGACGGTGTTCAAGCTCTTCTACTCCAAGTTTACGAAAGGACTCAAAATCAAGAAGAGAGTACTAGACAAGATCTTCAACAAGTTACAAAGCGATCCTGAACTTCAATAGATTCCTAGACCTATGGTTTGCTGGAAAAATCTCAGAAGTTTGAGATCCCATTTTGTTAAATCTAGAATAAGAAATTGATTCTTTATTCTAACAAGATCTTTTCACGTGCGAAACAATGCAAATATCATCATTCTAGAATAGCGCAACTTTATGCAAAATAATAGTGTTTGTCCTGGCAAAAGTCGTGTTGTTCCAGAATCTTGATTTAGGCCTAATTACATCAAGGAAACTTGATTTTCACAAGATTTAGACCTAACTACATCATTTCGGCCCAATTCTGGAACAATGTGACTTTCTATAAAACGATAAGGTTTGTTTTGGCAAAAGTCGTGTTGTTCCAAAATCTTGATTTGAGCAAGATTTAGGCCTAGTTATATCACAGGAACTTGATCAGCATGATTTAGGCCTAATTACATCAATGAAACTTTAATTTTTTATCTCAAAATTTAGGCCTAACCACATCAAGGACACTTGTAGAAGAACATATCTTACATTGCTAGGATATCCCGCATTGCCCCTATAACAAGAGCAATGTTCCCATGTATTCATCAAAGTAGGACTTTCACTAAAGAGCTCACAATGTTGAGTGAAACTAGTTTGGATGTATAAGTCGTCTTTCTAATACAAGTCTCATCTTTTTTATATCTTCTACTTGTCATCTGAGCTACTAATTCCTATATCACTTCTACAAGACCATCTTCTACCCCAAACCCTAAACTTCTGATAACATGGCAACTTTCAACGAAGAAATTGAAGGGGCGGGGCCCTCTAACCGAGCGGATGGTGCTTCTAGAAGCCGACCTCCACAACCTCGAAAGGACCTCATTTTTGTAAGTGAACCATCCTCAACCTGCACTCGTCCTAATGGACCATCGAAACTATGGTCCAAAAGACAAAGACGACGTCGAAGAAGACCATGACCCCCCGGACGAAACGTCCGAGCTGCCAGGTGTGTCACTTCCCACGGATTGCAAGGACTTTCTCCACAAATCAATACAGGAATACAAAAAGTTTTTTCTATGCCGTCGAGAAAAGCAAGCAGTTCCCGCAAACGTTCCCCCCAAGCATCATGATGAAGCCTTCCAAACTGGTTGTCCCCGATGATCAAGCAGACACCATGCTTCAATCCAAAATGCACGTTATGTGCTATGAGTACAACATATCCAAGCCCAAGAAACAATAATCAACAATCAAGAATAGAAGGTGAAGAACTATCCGTCGACCTTTGCTGTTAATCTCACGCAATTGTTCGAACTGATGAAAGACCTAGCTTTTTTCGACACCCAGAAAACCCTTTGGATGAACACTTTGGACAAATGGAGAGAACAACTCAATACACTTGACTTCAAAGTTGCCATCAACAATTTCCACCTCACTCACTTTTGGATAATTAGATCAGGATGAAGCCTTTCAAACTGGCCGTCTCGATGATCAAGCGAACACCATGCTTCAATCCAAAATGCGTATTATGTGCGATGAGTACAACAAAGGTATTCTTGCATGTTATATCCAAGCCTAGGAAACAATAATCAACAATCAAGAACAGAAGATGAAGAACTATCTTTCAACCTTTGTTGCTAATCCCATGCAATTATTTGAACTGATGAAAGACCTAGATTTCGTCGACACCCAAAAAACCCTTTGGATGAACACTTTGGACAAGTGGAGAGAACAACTCACACTTGACTTCAAAGATGCTATCAACAATTTCTGCCTCACTCACTTTGTGGATAATTAGACCAAGAAAAATGTCACCTCCTAAAGGCGGCAAAAACAAGATGAAGCTATGAAAGATGCAAAGCAACTCCCTAAGAAGGAATCCATAGCCACTTTGATAAAAAAGAAAGTTGCAGAGGAAATCAACCACATGGCCGCCAACAGGGAAATAGTCGCCCACAAGACAACGACCAACACTAGGGAAACAACCACCACTAGGGAAACAACCACCACTAGGGACACGATCACCAATAGGGAAACGACCATAAAAAAAGAAATAGGTAACAAACACCCAAAGCCGGACAACAAAAGGCGGATGGACGTCAACAAGGAAAAGGCCAATAACAACTCACTAGAAAACAAAACTAGAACCAAGGAAATAAACGACGACAATGGTGGAATTTACAAATGAAGCAAACTACTCATACAAATGCGTGGGGCACCTCCTCCAACAGGAACCGTTTTGTCCCAATATCTGGTTTGGCATGACAACAAAGGCCACAAAAAAAGTCTACTGCATCAAAACCAAGGCGATAAGACACCTTTTTCGGTACCCTCTCGTAGACCCACAAGGTTATACCTTCTATGTTTTTTCACAAAAGACACCAAGTGAGGTAGATTATAGAATCTCCAACAAGGGCAGCTATAGTCTATCCTCTTACCACTTGTCCTTTAGCGAAAAAAGCTTTTAGGTCTAGGCTTAAAGTTCATTAAACCGTCGAAGTTTCCAAATGAATATGAGCTACTGGAGGAAAAATTGGCTCACAAAAATATATAGATAGAAAATATATGTGCTTCAATTTGGTCTCCCCTAGGGATCAAGAGCAATAACCATCCATCCATCAACCATCCAATATAATAAAATCATCCGCATGCTAGCATTACAATCGATCACTACACCAACAAGTAATCTTCGTACTAACATGTGTTGTAACCACACTAGCTAATAATAGTTCCTCTACCATTCATTTCCTCGTGATTGTATTTTAAGTATTTGCTTGTATAATTAGTGGTAGTAGTAGCTAGTATTCCCGTCAAACAATCCTTAGTAAGTGGTAAGCACTAGCATTGTTCACTACTACAGATTTGGCCATTAGCGACGCCAAAAGCCGTCGCTAATAGCGTCGCTATGGGCGTCGCTATTGAACTTCGCTTGGCGACGCCATTAGCGACGCCACTTAGCGACGCGTTTAGCGACGATTTTAGCGACGCCATCAGCGACACAGTTAGCGACACCGTTAGCGACACCGTTAGCGACGCAGTTGGCGACACGGTTAGTGATACCATTAGCGACGCAGTTAGCGACGCCGTTAGCGACAAAATTAGCGACGCAATTAGCGACACAGGTAGCGACACAGACAGAGTGTCGCT
>JBBBWG010029532.1:0-61201 GCA_037176905.1 Azolla pinnata
TCGCCATCACCACCATCACCACCATCACGTCGGATGTCTCTGATGCATGCGTTGTGGAGATGCATAATTCATGCAGCAGAAGCAGCAGCAGCACCATCACCACCACCACCACCATCATGATCATGATCATCGACAACATGATCATCACCATCATGATCATCAACAACATGACCATCACCCTCATGATCATCACCATCATGATCATGTCAAATGTCTCCGATGCATGTGTTACATAGATGTTGCATCTTCACCACCATGATCATCACTATCATCATCTTCACCACCATCATCATCATGTCATAAATCTCCAATGCACGTGTCATGGAGATGGATGACTCAGGCACCATCATCATCATCACGGTGCCGATGCACATGGCATGGAGATCCATGACTCAGGCACCATCATCACCATCGTCATCATGGTTCCAATGCATGAGTCCTTGGGATGGATGCATGACTCATGCAGCATCGCCATCATGGAGATGCATGCATGACCCATGCATCCATCCAGATCCCATGCATCTACCCCACCGTCATCGTCATCGTCCTCGTCTGCTGCTTGCAATGTGGAGCCCTAATCATCGGCTGCATTCTGATTTTGCTCCGCATGAATCGCTGCCGATTTAGCTAGCCACTCATGATTCCTTCCTCGCCGCTCGGATCGCCATTGCTCCAGGTTCATTGAATCTTTCAACGAGTTCCCCCCTCCCCTGTCTTTATTTAATCAGAGCAAAGCTCTCTCTTTCTCCCGTGTCTCGCACTTTTGTTGGGATTTTAGTTTCTCGCAGTGATTTGCAGAGTAGGGTTTTCTGAGAGGGGTTTGTTTCAGCTTCTTCTGGGCTTGCAGAAAGCTCACAGGCTGTTTCTTTCTGGCTTTTGGGTCTTTCTGCAAGCCCTTGGATTTCCTTCATTTGTTTTATTCTTTGGCCTGGTTCGCCATAACTGTGATAGATTGTCAAAGGTTTCGTAGAGAAATAGTTTCTTTCTTCGAGAAAACCAGGGTTTTTTGGTTAAAACTCCAAGAATCTTGAGAAAAACACAGTGTTTTGGGGTGCTGTTAGGTTCCGAACAACCATGAATTCTTCTTCTTCTTCTTCTTCAGTACTTTCGTATGTCATTATAGTTTGCTGCATCCTTTGCATGGATGGAGCTTCAACTCTACACTTGGAAGACGGGAAATTTAGGCTAAAATCCCTCACAGATGATGAGATATGGCCTCTCTTTAAGGATTGGAAAGAGAGAAACCGTAGGTCTTATGATGATAACAACTCTCTGGATGAAGAATTGAAGAGGTTTAATATCTTCAAACAGAATGCTAGGTATATTAGCGAACACAATGCTAAAAAATCATCCTTCTGGTTGGGTCTCAATAAATTTGCAGATCTCACCAATGAAGAGTATAAGGCTATGTATCTCCTTGGTCCTAATAAAAGGAAGAGGGAAAACGCATCTTCATCTTCACCTTCAAAATATCATATTCCATTTGATTTCAAGAGGAATTCATTCGTACCTGCTTCAGTGGATTGGAGACAAAACGGCTCAGTCACTTCACCCAAGGATCAAGGCACTTGTGGTAAATCTTCAAAGTTTTATCACTTCTTTTGATTGTTCAATACAGGATCTTATTGTGACCTTAATTTACTTCACAGTAAAAATGTGTGTAATCCGTAGGTAGTTTGTGATTATTGGTAAACTTGTGCATGATATGGAAAAACTTCATTAACTTGTGTTTAATCGGTGTGCATTAATCTAGTATGTAATTGATTGACAGCTTACAACGTACTGAAATGTCTGTAAATAGCTCTTGGTTCTTGGTGGATATGTGTAACATATGTGAGTTAGCAATTGGTAGTTTACCAGTTGCTGGTGAGCTTGCAGTTAAATGTGTCAAGTAAATCTATTTATTGTTTTAAGTAAAATCTCAATTCTTATTTCGCGTTACAGGGAGCTGTTGGGCGTTTTCCACTGTTGCATCAGTTGAAGGTATAAATCACATAGTGACCGGAAACCTTGTTTCGCTGTCTGAGCAACAATTGGTAGATTGTGATAGACCACAAAATCAAGGATGCAACGGAGGTATTATGGACTATGCGTTTGAATTCATAATCGCAAATGGGGGCATAGAGTCTGAGTCAGACTATCCATATAGAGCTCTTGATGGAATCTGCAATGCTCAACAGGCAAAGGTGAGGTTTGTATGGTGATCAAGTTTTGTTTGATCTTTGTTTTTTCAGCCGTCTGCAAGCTCAAGAATTATTTCATATATATTTGTTGAGCCTGATTGTATGAAGGATGATATATTTGCAGGATAATCTTAACATAGTCACCATAGATGGCTTCAGCGATGTACCTGAGAATGATGAGGCAGCTCTTGTGTATGCGGTCTCACGACAACCAGTGAGCGTTGGAATCGAAGCTTCTAGTTTGGATTTTCAGCTGTATGCAGGGGTAAGGGTTGAACAAACAATCTGTGAGTTATATACTATTTAGATGTGTCTCTATCCGTACTTGGTGTTTTTGAGAGAAGGCTGTTGCATTGATAGATCGATCATATGATTGCGTAGGGTGTTTTTTCGGGAGAATGTGGCACTCAGCTGGACCATGGTGTAGCGCTGGTTGGCTATGGCACAAGCGATGAAGGATCAGACTATTGGATCATGAGGAACTCATGGGGCGAGGAATGGGGTGATGGAGGATACATACTTATGGAAAGAGGGACAGGCAAACCCGAAGGCACATGCGGTGTGAACATGATGGCCTCCTATCCGGTTAAACTAGGACCGAATCCCTTGCCAGCGAACGATCCCATCGTAGCGAGCATTGAAACAATCAATGATGATGTCGATGGCATCGAGGGAGCAGCTTGGTCATATGTTCTTGGCAGAAAAGCAAAGCTCTGACCAAAAGACCATCGACAAATCAAACCAATCACATGTAACATATTCGCCGAGCTCGAAGTTTGGATTGATGTGTGTGCCATGTACATTCATTTGATTTGTTTGGGACTACGTTTCGTCTTAGGAAGTCAAAATTGTTTTACAAGCAGTGTGGAATGCTGAGATGTATTTGTGGTAGAAGAAATGGAATTCTCATTGGTATTCTCTCCAAGCGTTCCTGAGCAAACTGTGGTCAATCTTTGATATCTACATGAATGGATAGATAAGGGTCTCAAAGTATCTTTGTGTACTACAATGTCCACTTTTGCATTACAGTTTGAATGCATATAAAGCATGTACTGTTATATAAGTCACTATGATTCATCACAAGTTCACAAAACTATGCTTCATTCATTCAAGTCCTATGTTTGACATCAAGACATACATAGAGGCTCGATCTGGATGCAGATGCACTAAATTATGACAGGCTAAATTCGCAAGCTGTAAATTGCCTTGAATCAGACACCCACCTAACAGACATAAGCAAACATCCGAATCAGGCTGCATCGGCATGTTCGCTAGAACGTTTCCAGCTCTTCCGAAATCTCCAGCACGCGCAAGAAGATCTACGATATTGACGTAATGCTTCATCTCGGGAGGTATCTGATACATGCCAATCATCGACTCGAAGCATCTCAGACCCTGCTCGACGAGGCCAGCGTGACTACATGCTGATACGAGAGATGTGAACGAAGCTTCTGTCGGGGCGTTGGCTTCAGCCTTCATGTGCTCGAACATTCGCAAGCTTTCATCGCCCGTTTCGCCTCTTGCGGAGCCAGCGATGCATGCATTCCAGGCTACGACATCAGGCCGAGGAAGTCCATGAGCGACGGCGATCGCATCGGCTACGTCTGAATCGTCGCTGTAGGCACCGATGAGCGAAGTTGCGAGGGAAGGATCCGAATCCAGCCCTGCAGAGAGGCAGTCGAAATGAAGCCCCTTGCAGGTGTCTAGGCTGCCACTCTCATGGCAAGCCTGTAATACACAAACCAAGGTGCAGGCATCGACAAGAACCCCTTCATTCCTCATATCTCTGTACAAGTCCAAGGCCTTGTCCCCTCGACCGTGCTCGGTGTAGGTCGAGAGCATCGCATTCCACGTCGCTGTGCAGTTGTCGTAGTCAAGCAAGCCTCCGAGGAAAACACTCGCTGCGTCGAGCAGATTCCCCAGCTTTCCGTAGAGGCTGATCAGCGTGGTGCGGACAAACTTGTCGGAGTCGATACCCTGCTTCTGCGCATCGGCGTGGAGAGCACGTACCACATCTGGCAGCATTCGGCATCGGCACGCCGGTCCATTCGCATCATCATCATCATCGGATTCGAGTTTGCCTAAGAGCATTCCACATGCACGGAGAGCTGCGACGGCAGTGCGATGGTTGGGGCTTACACCTTCGCGATGCATCGATCTGTAAAGCTGTAGAGCCCTCTCCCCATCCCCGATTTCGGCATACAAGCCAATCATCGTCGTCCAGGAGACGACATCGCGACGATGATGATGATGATGGGCACTGCAGAAAACATTCTCGGCGTCGGCGATCGCCACGGCTTTCCTGTACATGCTCACGAGCGCATTCGAGATGAAGGCATTCGACGATGCCGAGCCCCTCTTCCGGATATCGGCATGTAGAGCTCTCCCGACTTCCAGGAGCAGCGACGGCGGCAACAACTTCTGTTGCTGCTGGTGCGATTGGATATGGCACTTCTCCGAAGCATTTCCGCATGCTCCGAGGGCGCAGACCAGCGTTCGTTCGTTGGGCGTTACACCTCGGCGCTGCATCTCCGCAAACGCCAGCAAGGCTCTCTCTCCCTCATCGTTCTCGACATACGCCGAGAGCAGCGCTGTCCACGGCACGACATCGGGTAGAAGCAAGGCACGGAATGCCTCCTCGGCATCGCGAAGCTCGCCATGTCTGGAGTAGGCGCACAAGAGGCTCGTCCCCACCGCGGGATGCAAAGCGGCGGCATCGTCGTCGCCGCCGCCGCCGCATCTTCTTCGCGCATCTGCGTGCAAGCCCCGAACGATTTCCAGAAGAGAATCCCTGTGCAAAGAAGCTGCTTCGGTGCGCGGCGGAGAAGAACAGGCTCGCAGCGCGAGGACGAAGGAGTCGGCGTTAGGCTCGATCCCGCCCTGGCATTGCATGTGTGCATAGAGAAGCAGAGCTTTGTGGCCTTGCCCCTGGCCCAGGTACGCCGAGAGCATCGCATTCCAGAGCGCCACATCTCCGTGCCCTCGCCGTCGCGCCGAAGCCGAGGCCTCGAAGAAGAAGAAGAAGGAGAAGAAGAAGACGTGCTCTGCCTCTGGGAGGGATCCGCAGCTGCCATACATGCTGACCAGGGCGGTGGCGACCAAGGCGTTGTGGCGGTGGTCGTCGTTGTCGGAGCCGGAGGCAGAGGAGGACAAGAAGAAGCCTCTCCTTCGAGCTTCGCCATGGATGCTCCGGCCTAGATGGAGGTCCCGGAGCTTAGCGCAAGCTTGGAGGAGGGCCACGAGCGCGTATCGGTCTGGAAGTTGTTGTTGTTGTTGTTGTTGTTGGGCTCCGCCATCGCCGCTCTTCGTGGAAGCGTAGTAGTAGTAGGCTTGCAGGAGGGCGGCAGCGGAGGGGTGGGATCTGAGCGCAGAGGAGATGATGTTGCGGGAGGAGGTGGAGGCTGAGGACGGCATGAGGAGAGGAGCCCCGCCATAGCAGCACTGCTGCAGATCAGATCGGTGGAGAAAGAAAGAAGGGTGGAACGAAAGAAAGAAAGAAAACAGGGGAAAGAAGAAGAAGAAGAAGAAGAAGAAGAGAGGGAGGAGGAACAGGGGAAGCAGGTTAGGACACTGTTGAAAGGCACAAAAATGTGGGGGACAAATAGCGCACAATGTTCATTCACAAACAAAAAAACCAATGCACTACAATACAATGTTCATTCACATACGCGCGCACGTACATACGACCATACCTACGCGTATACATACGGATATACATTCGCACAGTTGACTACATGCATTCGCATAACTAGTGATCATCGCACTGATCCGGAGCCACGACTACAAAGCCGGCCCACCGTCGCACTCATCCGAAAGCCACGAGTGTATGCATAACCCACGATCATTGCATTGATCCGGAGCCTCGAGTGTACAAAACTGGCCATCCTCCCACTGATCCCGTGCCTCGAGTCTGATTTGAGTATGCACTTCGCAATACACTTTTGCATCCGCAAGTGCTGCCATGGGCTTCCTGCCCGCCGAATCCGAGGCCTCCGACATCGATCATCGACACGGCTGCTATTGCCGTACGTACAATCCATCCCGCTCGGCCCTTCAGGGAAACGCTCGAAGGCTGGTTATGGCTCACACTGCCCTCGCAATGTGCCCCGTTTGAGGCGGTCACTCGATCCACGGAGACCCTCCCGAGATTCCATTCTGCGTCCTTATTGATGCGGAGGAGCTGGAATCTCTTTCATATACGCTACGAGCCTGCTTCCGATCGCATCGGCGACAACTGCATTGCATGCATGCACATCGATCCGACAGTTTTTCCATCGATAATCGATCGACAAGTCGAATGCGGTGACAGACAGAACCGACCGCGGTGGAATTACTCGAGTCGACTGGGAAATCGATACCGCGCGCCCAGCGAGAACATTCTTCGTGCGATCCAACACCACCTAGCCGCTGTACATTTTGGACGATCGCGACTTACCGCATATGTGTATGTAACTCCTTTTTCTACTACAAATAATAAGATCACTGCTCGTGTGAATTCCGATGCAAGAACGAATGGCTAGCGGCGCTCGTTTAAGGACGGGATCGTTCGTTTCCCTCCTCATCGCCTCTATACATGCCACAGCAAGTTCCGGCAAGTATACGAAATACGTTGCGACATGCCGCTACATGGGGCAGAATTCAACACAAATATACGATTTGTATGCCAGGTATACGATTTGTACGCCAGGACCGGACAGCGCTACATGCTATACGCCACAATACGATACGTACGCTAGAATACGCCAAACTACATGGAAACGCACAAAACGCAAAAAGCCCCAAAAAAAAGACGGCTCTCACGGACACAAATCTACGGTGTATACTCCTCAAATATACGGCGTACACGCCACAAATATACGTATGCTATACGTATTCCTCTCCTCTGTTTTCCTCTTTTCTTCTTCGCAGTTCATTGTTTCTGGCCATAGCCATGGAAGCTTACACCAGCAGCCGGTCATCAGCATCAGCATCAGCGTCTCGGCCCTCTTCGCCGTCCCCCACTGCAGGCTTCCTCCACTCCTCCGCTGCTCTCTGGCCTCCTTCTTCGCACAGCTCGGTAAGCGGAACCCCAGTCAGAAGAACAGAGAGAACGAACCTGTATGATCTACACCTTGTGCTCTTTCGTTTCGCCGGTTTTTTCCTTCTTTTCTTTAATCTTTTTTTCTTTTCTCCTGTCATGTTTTGTGCTTCTCGTCGACCAAGACTGCGTATTCCTGCGTAGATCTGGTTTGTGGGGAAGATGGTCCTTCATACTGCCCCCCCCCCCCCCATACGTCAGTTGAGCAAGAAGAAAGATAGGGGAGAAAAGGCCTAAAATGAACGATGTAGCTCATGTGTCATACATTCCGTTACAGAGGCCGCATTCTTGGTTCTGAGATTTGAACCCCCAGCTGGGTGCAGCTCAGCTCCCCAAGCTCATATCTGCGTTTATGTGGTTAAAATGCAAAAGAATAGATTTTGAACTAGAAATGGTATGTTAAACATGTAGAATCTCAAAAAAATGGAATCCACGCTATGAAAGCAGCAGAGAGAAAGAAAGAAATTAGAGTACACAGAACAAAATGGTCGGCATCAACTAACATATACTTCCCACGTATATCATATTCATAGCAATTCAAATCCATTAAGCTCATAGTTTGCATGTCCTAGGGTTTTTATTGTAACCGAAACATGTCATTAAAGGGTGTAAGGGGGGTAAAATAGCCAACACGATCAGGATAAAATAGCCGACATGGGCAGAAAGAAGTAGGTAAAATAGCCAACATGGTCAGGATAAAGTTGACTATTTTGTGTGTGTATTATCATATCCATAGGCAACTGAAGCCATCGGGTCCATACTATGCATGTCCTACCGTTTTATCATAACTGGAAAACTCGTCAGTGATTTGTGCCACAGAGGTAATGGGTAGAGAACACAAAGAACAAATCTTGAGTTATGGGTTAAAAGCATCTCTATTAACATGCTTTTTGCACAAGTCAAATCCTTGGTTTGGCTGCGTTGTGATTGATGGTTTTGGGGAATTCCAATCATTTCATTCAGCATTTCGATGGTGCTTGGGTTTTCTCTGATAGGTTTCTGAAGCATTGACACTCCAAGCCTTCTTCTTTAGAAAGGGATTTGCATAATAGTTACCTCATGCATTAGAAAATCTTGATGCCTTGGGTCTTATGATTCGCCGTTTGGCTTGCCATATTTCACATAAACTTCACAAGGAAAGAATCCCATGGAACTTGTTTAAATTCCATTCTCTGATGAATGCCAAGCTTTTGTCTGATAAATTAATGGGTTTGTGTCTTTGTTCTGTTAAAAAGCGTGAGAGAGTGGTAATGTTTGGTTCTTATGCGATTCTTAACACGTTTTCGGGTTGAACACACATTGAATGTATGATTATGTGCATTGCGGGCAACTAACTAGTATAGTTCGTCTTGCCGCATGAGCGGGATCTTGCTTGGAATCATTGATTAGTGTTTGCACAATAGCACTTGTTTTGAACAAGAATCTCTAGTATGATGACATTATTATTTGGAGGAATGAGGCTCTTCCTATGTCAATGGAAGCAGGAATGTAATTGTAGAATGTATGGATTGAATTACCAGGGTGCCTGACCTTGTCCTTACAGAGTGTTAAATCAACGTATTCAGTAGTTTCTCTTCTAGTTAGTTTCGTGAATTGCTTTTTGCTTGTTGATCTTTAGTGATTGCACAGATGCCTAAGCATTTAATGGCATCAATGTTTTACCTTATACATCTTCCTGCTAAAGCTTCAGGGCTTTTTAACCCACAATTCAGGTTCGGGGACAGCTCAAGTATCTTTCAGCATCTTCACACAAAGGCTGCGCGTATAGCAAACCGAGCCTGAAATGTAGGTCGACCCAGCGTGATTACGGCAACATTCCAGGTCTAAGTTTATACGACGAGCAGGACAGAGAAGGCAGTTTCTTTGAGCGCCTTCATCGGGCATGGAGGATCCTTTTCCCAGGGCCGAGTGCGAAACACGTGTCGAACGCCGAGATCGCCAAGCAGAGGTTGAGGATGATCCTGATATCGGACAGGTGCGAAATCAGCGACATGGCCAAGCAGAAGATCGTGAACAACGTCGTGGGCGCGCTGTCGAGCTTTGTGGAGATAGAATCCGAAGAGAAGGTCCAGCTCAACGTCTCCGCCGATCCCGACCTGGGAACAGTATATTCCGTCATCGTACCAGTCCGCCGCGTGAAGGCGGAGTATCAAGAATATGGCGAGAATCTGCGGGATTTCCAATATGGAGATTCGTTTGGAACGGTGAGAGCTCTCAATTTGAGGTTCGAGCGCGTGGACGATGGAGTGGAATGATCGGCCCGTTGTAATGTACATGATGGGATTTTTGTATGCTGAGAATTTGAAACCGCTGATATGGTTAGTAGCATTATCATCATCACTGTGGTTGTTGCACTGCTGACCCAGAATTATCATTACTACCGATGCAATTGCCATTGTATATACACACACATGTGGAACTTTGTAACTATGGCTCTTAGATTACCGCACAATGCATGGGGGATGTTCATGGATCATCGCTGAGGCAATTTTGGGCAGTTATGTTCCTCAATGGCCGAAAGGCGCATGAATTGTATATACCAATGGGGTGCTCATTCAAGACCGTTCTAGCTAATCTATCTACAGTTGGTAGCATCAGGCAGCAATGCGCAGCTATGGTATCGGCGGATCTCTAATACTGAAAGATCTATCGATGATCAACGTAATTAGACGACGATCATGTTGTCGCTATTTTATCACTACTAAGTTTCAAACCCAGTTAGTTAATCGGCCTCTAATTATAGAGTAATCAATGTGGAAAGCGCTGTTCTAACTGCACGATCATGAGAAGAGCTCTTCTAAATTAACCAGGGTTTTGCTGTAATTAGGGCTAATTTCTTTCCATTAGTACTGATCGTTTCAAACACTGCTTAATTTAATCGGCCTCTAATTATATGCATCAAACCAATCAGCGGAGCTCCTCAATATTCCCTGCAAAACGCTTCGATTCCTTCATATAAATTTTTCTTCGTGATTGAAAAGCGGCCGATTGGAGTTACCCAAATCTGCAGCTCATCACAAATTTTACGTGGCCCAATTCCTGCTCATTATGCTAAAGTGTCGTAAATTAGAAAGTGGAAGTCTAATTCAAGCCAACACATGACACACGTGAATTACACGCAGTTTTTTTTTGCAAGAATTGACACAACTTGCTTGCTTGGATCATCGAGAAATTCATAACCACTCACATCATAAAGGGCGTATGACAGTGAAGTAATCAGATAATTTTCAAGTCTCTTTTAACCACCCTAATCATGAAGGCATTTAATCAATCAAGTAATTTGGACACAGCCCGTAGAGTACTCCTGATCGCAGCAGGATTTTTGGTCTTAAGAAAAAGAAAGGTTAAACAAGGATTAAGCAGCTAGTTAATTACCTACCCAAATCTGCATATTCAAGGCTAGTTGATCGACAGCCAATTAGTATAGATGATCTGACGCAATATTACAGACAGTAGTATAAGACGGTATGCCTATAGCTAATTGTGGCAGGTTATGAGCAAATTAAGAGATTAGTGCAGATAATTTGATTGTGGTCCGAATTACAAACAGTGCTTATGCATTAATCCTTGCAATTATATGCCAGCACTGTGGATCGTTGCTAATATCACTTTGCGGATCGTCTCTAATTCACCGATTGCGAGCGCATCCTCCTGCATTTGATCACAACATGATTATAGGAAATGCAATGATTATACAGTTTTAATATTGCTTCTAATTATCTCGTGTTAAGGATCATGGATTGAGCTGCTGATCAAATCACAAATCACACGAAGAATTACCAGCTCATTTAAACCTAACCATATTGCACTAATTAGAGTATAATTAGTAGACGTTATTCATCTAATTACCGAGTCAGCTCTGCACGCTTCCAGCTCGATCAGCTCGCCATGGCTCGCCACATTCATGCGATCGAGCAGAAGGCCGAGATCAGATTCCAAGGCAAGGATGAGGCCTGTGATCAAGCCATCTCTCTTGGCACAGCGCACACGCAAACGAAGCTCGCCGCAAGGCATAAACGATACATGCACCTGTTGAAGATCATAAGGCTCGCACGGATTACGTAATTATTTGGGCGAATTCTATGCAGATCAATGCAGTGTTGATCGGCGCATGGATATTTCAGATTAGATTTGTATTAAAGAACTTAGGAAAGAAAGATAGATCAACGTCTTCTAATTAGATCCACATTGGCCCATCGAGACAAAAGATACAACAGTGGGATGTGTACCCACTCATCCAAAGTACAAAAAATTAAAATCAAAACAAAGAAGATCAGATAAAGGATTGAATGTGTTGTTGTACTAGATCATGTCAATGCCATGCATATTTATATATATAACATCACAAATCTAGTACAATACCAGTACCACCACCACCATCATCATCAACAACAACAACAATTAACAACAACAAGAAGACATTATATGCAATATGTAACAGCTATACTATATGCAGTGCGACATACCATGGTACTACTGTATTATTATATGCAAATATACAATTTATTTGGTCATACCATGGGAAGCTGTTCGACTAATTCAACTGATGCAGCATGATTATCCGGCGCATGACTTTGACCCAGATTATCGCTGTTAATAATTTGCTTCTCGATTCTCCCCTTCAAACCGTCGATGTCCCTCCGTATGTCTGCCAAGTACTCCCGATACATGTATATAGTGCTGGCGACGATATTATAATCGATATGATCGCTACCTGTTTCGCTACTCTCCAATTCCTGCGAAATATTGACCAAAATGCCGGAGGCAGCCGTCAACAATTAGGCATCTTCAATCCAGCAATGCAGCAATTGTCAGAATGCACAAGCTATCTTATATATAGATCATGTAGCTGTATTTATTGATTCAAGATTTTAGGTTATAATTCAACTAGTAATATCAAATTATACATACAGTTATAATGGCAATCGGCCCTATAATTATAAGCCCTTTGTGATATAATTTGCACCAATATTATTTGCTACTAGTGCAGCAAATAATCTGTACCTTTCTATAAGCTGATCGGGATCGTATAAGTCGTCTCCTCACAAATCGCAATCGCTTCGAAATGGACTGGAATAGTCCGCGAGTTGCCGTACTATCTAAGCCTCGACGATCGTTGCCCGCTGCGTTAATTACGTCGAAATCCGGCAATATCGAACTGATGCGACGACTCTTGATCTTCTTCGACTTCTTCTTGCACCGGAATTGTGTCATATTGATCGGTAGATAATTCGTCGTCTGATCTGGAGGGCCGCAATATTTTGCAGGATTAATATCGATCATATCCTCAATATGTTGTTGACATGATATTGTCAATGTAGTGTGATGATCAGTGGCCATATTACAATTATCAGCACCAGCTCCCTGATCCTCAAGCGGTTGCACCTGCACTAGCTGATCAAGCATTAATGTTGTCGAATAATTATATTCAGCTTGCCAGCTGATCTGGATCGACGATGCAGGATCAACTGCACCATCATCATTGACACCAAAATAATCATAGCCTAATTGACTTACAATAGAGTTTAAGGGGCTGAATATCATCGATGAACTAGCTGAATCGCCATCTTCATTAGCATCATCGACGTTCCCATCGTCGTCGTTAAAACTATCAGCATCTAATTGAGAACTAGAGGCATCAGAATCATGATGAGCTGCATCCGCCGCATGAGAAACAGAAACCTCGTCGACGAGATCCGGGATAATGGCCATGCTATATATATAAGTACAGTTGTCGATGCGCGGATCAGAAAATTAAGCCTAAAAATGCTAGATAATATTGCAGGCTGATGATGATGATGATGATGATGATGATGATAGTGATCTGATATTGGATCAGAAATTACAAGTACTAATGCTACTGCATTAAACTAATTTGGTGTGATTTGAATCTTGTTGGATTATAATGATCAGATTGGGACGTAATTAATTAAACACGAGATGCCTCCTAAGCAATGATCAGCAGCTAGATAATTAGTGCTACTAGCTGATTAGTGCTAGCTTAATGCATGCAGGAAATTGCCTAGTGCCCTTACTGATCCCAAGTTAAGGTTCTTGCTTTCTGTGAATCCTTCTTTTGCCAGCCTCCATCAATTATATAGAATCAGAATAGAAAATACTATTAGAAAGGACAAACTTGATTCAATGTGAAAAAAAAAGAATCGAATAGAAAAATGCTGCGATTTCTGATCCTGATTATAGCTAGCTACCTATAAGGCATAACTGATACGGATGGATTGATTGGTATGGTTTATTTGTATAACTAGCGATAGGGCGGATCTAGGATATAGCTAAAAGATGAGCAGCTGGTATTTACTGAATGCGAAGTACAAGATTGAATGAGCACAGATCCACGTGTATATACCCTTCACGTGCTGTGCGTGCGGAGCCTCAATCAGATACACGTGTTTCCTGATCCATTAGTGCAGGCTTAATTTACTCCAAATTAGCGACTCTATTGGTGGGCAAATTCACTCCAAATTAGCGACTCTAATTGTGTGAGCTAATAATTCACTCCAAATTAGCGACTCTAATTGTGTGAGCTAATAATTCACTCCAAATTAGCGACTCTAATTGTGACCTAATTCACTCCAACTTGACCCCACCCTTGTGGGCTAATTTACTCCGAATTAGTGACTCTAATCGTGGGCTAATTTACTCCGAATTAGCGACTCTAATTAATGTGGGCTACTTCACACTCCGAATTAGCGACTCTAATTAATGTGGGCTACTTCACACTCCGAATCAGCGACTCTAATCAATGTGGGCTACTTCACACTCCGAATCAGCGACTCTAATCAATGTGGGCTACTTCACACTCCGAATCAGCGACCCTAATTGTGGGCTAATTTACTCCGAATTAGCGACTCCAATTGTGGGCTACTTTGCACTCTGAATTAGCGATCCTTCTATAGGCTAATTATGACTTAGCGATTCATATGCGTGTCGGATTCGAGGATTAGCCGAGGAAATTATTCGTCATTCGTGTACTTGTATTAAAAAATAAAGAAAGGCTGCGATGAAAAAAACCATCCGAATCAGTAAAACATGGGTTCGGGGAGGAGGCGAGACACTGGAATAATGCTGATGTGCAACGTTGGGCAGGCGAGTTCCTTGTGGTCCGCAGTAATGGCCACAGACTGAATCTACAGTGTTACCGCAGCTTCTTCTTTCGACAGGGGAGAGGATCAAGGTACCCATCGCCATTAATCTAACAAAAGTCGGGCAGTACGAGATCGACAGGCAATTAGCGCACAGAAGTACATACACACATTACGATTACGATCGTGCGGCAGGCTCTCTGGGTTCCTCCGGTCGGATGGAGTTGTGGCCCATTTCGTTGTTACATGGCTCACGATTGACACAGAGTCGCACGGAAGCCTGCAACGTCATGTGTTTCTCATGCGCTTCCTTGTCACACACATGGGCTTCTTCTCTGTCCATCCTCCATCTGCAACTCGCTGCAGGGACATGCGATCTGCGCAGTATAATTCACCTACTTACTGCGTGCTAACAATGTTAGTTGGCCTTTTTAAAGCGATTATCCGTTCCTTTCGATACTTAATACGGCGAGATCCTTAGCCAATGAGCCTGAAACATTTGTCGAACGATCCACATTCTCGATTTAGTTAACTCATCGGAGACTCCTGCTGTAAATACGATCGATTCCTATCGGTTTTGTCCGTGGTCATGGAAAGGCCTCGCATCGAGAGTACGTTTAGCAGGTTGTGTGTATGCACACACCGCCAGTTTCACATCAACACTTGCTAATGATCATTAGTACCTAACAAATTAAGTTTAGAGATGTTAATCCGCCCATTTGATTAGCTCAACGAATTAAAGTCCAGAGATGCTCATCCACTCATCAACAGAAGAAGGGTGAATAATCGTCGCATGTTCCATGGGACAACCGCCGGTTGTGAGGAGCAATGAGCTGAGGTTGCATTATGCTCATTTGCTTTGTTGTAACTCTATCGGTAGCAACTGAACCCTCTGCAATCGCTTCGTTTCATTCGTTTCAGACGCATTGCCATGTAGAATCAGTATGACTCGGGAGGACACAGCTGCAATCGGCCGATCGATCGAGAGAAAGTAGGCCCCCATCTCATTTGGATTGGCAGCAGAATATAGTTATGTTTTTTTCGGGTTTTTTTTCCAGGATCGACCAGATGCCCCGTTCACATACATTGATCGTGTCGCAAAAGGTTGTGCAAAGTTTTTCGATAGCTGAAGCCGAGACAACCGCAGACGAACAATAATCGTCATCAGAAGAAGCTCGGATCGATTGATAGTTGACAAGAGGCGAAAACTGCTCGATTGGTCAACTCGACACAGGCCAATGGTCCCCATCATGGATGCATCATGGTGGTCATGGGGATGCATGGCCCCACCATGCATGCATGCATCATGGTGGTCATGGGGATGCATGGACCCACCGTGGATGCATCATGGTGGACACAGTGATGCATGACCCCACCATGGATGCCATCATGCATGCAGTGCGATGATGCATATGGCCATGGCCCCATCATGGCATCGTATTGCATGTGATGCGATGATGATGGTGGTGGTGGTGGTGATGGTGGTGATGGTGTGATGCATGGCCCTAGGATGGATGCCATCATGCATGCAGCGCGATGATGCATGTGGCCATGGCCCCATCATGGCATCACATGCAATGTCGATGGTGGTTATGATGGTGTGATGGATGCATGGCCCCACCATGGATGCCATCATGCATGCGGTGCGATGATGCATGTGGCCATGGCTCCATCATGCAATGTGATGGTGATCATGGTGGTGGTGGTGATGGTGATGGTGTGATGCATGGCCTCAGCATGGATGCCATCATGCATGTGGCCATGGCCCCATCATGGCATCACATGCAATGTAGATGGTGGTGGGTGGTGATGATGCTGTGATGCATGGGCCCACCATGGATGCCATCATGCATGCGGTGCGATGATGCATGTGGCTGATGGTGATTATAGTGTGATGCATGGCCCCACCATGGATGCCATCATGCATGCGGCGCGATGATGCATTCGGATGCCACGGCCCCATCATGGCATCATCACATGCACTGTGATGGTGATGATGGTGCGATGCATGGCCGCATCATGGATGCCATCATGCTTGTGCGCCGAAATTAGGGTTTTGGATGAGGTTTCAGGTTTCATGGAAGGAGTCGTTTCTGCTTCGATCTGCTGCTCCCGCTCCGCATCGATCTTTGCCGTGTGAAGACAGCAAGCAGAACAGGAGAAGGAGAACCGCTTCTTGCATCTAGAACATGCAGAAGAAGAAGAAGAAGAAGAAGAAGAAGAAGAAGAAGAAGAAGAAGAAGCAGAAGCAGAAGCAGAAGGATCGCCCCGTGTTCCGCTTCCTTTTCCTTGCAGCTCGATCTCTATGACCTCTTCTGATTCTTCTTCTTCTTCTTCCGGCTCCCGGTGCTGTTGATGCTCAGCTCACTCGCGGGATCGTGCCATCGGCTGGCAGCTCTTTTTTGGTCGGACTTCATCAGGCTATGCGTTTCCTTTTCTCCACCCCGAGGTACATCTTCTCCCTTTTTTCACCATGCTCTACATCTTCTTCTCTTCTCCTCCTTGGCATGTAAGAAGGAAAGAACGTAGGCACCGGAAGAAATAAGATTTGTAGGAAACGCAGGCACCGGAAGATATGATATTTGTAGGAATCGCAGGCACCGGAAGATATGATATTTGTAGGAAACGCAGGCACGGGGGCAAGAGACGAGATTTAGAGTATGGGGAGGGGTCACGGTTGAGAAGGAAATGAGATTAGGAAGAAGGCAAAATGCAAAATGAAACCGTTATGATGGCATATATCGAAATGACTCGCGAGATGTACGGACCAAAGGAAACGTACCTGCAGGAAGGAGACAGAGCTTGTTCTGTGAGCCTAGAGTGAAACGGAATGCAGAGAATAACGAAAAGAACGATAACGAGATAATTCGGAACAAACAGACTTCCAGAATGCTGGATCATCATATGCCAGCAAAAAACGAAAATTTCTTGCACAGTGTAGAACGAAGTGCCTCCTATAACGTGTAGAGAACTCCTTGCTGGAGCCTAGAAGGAATCAGTCGACAAATGGAAAAGTTTCAACCGAGTACTTACAAACCTTGAAATATATGTATTTGTGGATCTGTTTCATAAATTTGCCCTGGACTTATTGAGCTGAACTCAGTGCCGTAGTACATACACTGCGCTGACATATATGACTATGGCTGCCTATATCTATATCTGTCTATGTACATTTTTTTTTTCCCTCTCGTGAACGATTGGAGTTTTACATGGTGTCTCTCTGTACGCTAATTGACAATAGATCATTTCATTCACTAACAGAGCAATAATCCACTTTATAAAGAACTCGCAGTTATCATTATCATTTTTATGTTATCGAGCTCAGAAACCACGGCGCAGGGCCTTGCAATCTATTTCCGTGGATGTGAGAAGCTTCCAGAAGTACGAAGTATTTTGATTTAGTCAGAGGGTGGACGAATAGAAAAATATAGTTCACGTTTCTAGTAGATGTTGCAATCTGTCTCTATGTCATCAAGGCTGCTATCATTTTGTTTATTTGTGTTGGAGAGTACAGGTTTAGTTCATCTGCTTCCATTCGATGATCTGTTAGGATTACCCTTATCCACTTTTATAGTATCTGTTACAACCTGCAAAGTCACCTCAATGGTTTCATGTTTTCTTTTCTTTTCTAGTTCTTACACTTTCTCCACACACGTGATTTGTCCACGTGCTTGTGAACCGTTGTGTATCTAGATCATTGTTGAATCAAAGCTTGAAAATTCAGCGTGAAGAAACAGTGATGCATTCCATATGCTTTGAGGCTTTGTGAACGCCATGTCTTGTGTACCTGCGCTAGAATTGAGGTGTCTAGGTATGATATCAAAGTCCTCTGAAAGTTTCATTCCAGCATGAAGCTAAAAAATTGTGCTATTTAGGAAACCATCAGTTTATTAGTTGAACTTAGACAACAGTAATTAGACTTATTTTGATTCGATGCTTGAACACAGGTGCTTCAAATAGTTAGGGAACACTGCCACCATGGTATCTGAAACACTGTCATGCAGTCAGTCACAGTGCGAAACAGAGCAATAAATACATATATTGCTAAAGCTCACTCTTAGAATCCCATCAATTTATAATTTTTGACACTCTCGTCTTGTGAGCTTCTTATATTGTTTGAAGCAACTCTGTCATTTCTGTTTTAAAGTGAATATTCGCTCTTTGTGTGCAGGGATCGAAAGGATTCTTTAAGTTGCCTGTTTAAGCAGAGAAATGGCAGACCAGAACACAAGGCTCTTACCCCCTCGTCCTTTGGTCCAAGAGCAACGGAGGGTTCCAAAATCAATTTTTCAAGGAATGGATCTTACAAATCTGAAGAAAAGAGGCCAGGGTGCACGCTCCTGGATCAAGATCGACAAAGACGGAGATTCGCAAGTTTTAGAGATCGACAAGTTGAAGATTATGAGACGATGTGATCTTCCAGCCCGTGACCTTCGTCTTCTTGATCCTCTCTTTGTATATCCATCAACAATTCTAGGAAGAGAGAAAGCCATCGTGGTGAATCTGGAGCAAATCAGGTGCATTATAACAGCAGATGAGGTCTTGCTTCTCAATTCTCTCGACAGCTATGTACTACAGTATGTTGCAGAGCTTCAAAGGAGATTGGCAGTAAAGAATGAATACTTGGGTGCTCCTTCCGTGGGAGCTTCTCTAGCAGTTGAGAGGAAGGAGAGCAGTGTAGTAATATACAATGCTTTGACATCAGGTCGAGATCAACAAATGATGGGTGACTCTAGAGGATCATCCTCAGATTACATGCCATTTGAATTTCTTGCTATGGAAGTTGCCTTGGAAGCAGCATGCACTTTTCTAGATACCCAGGTAAGCCACGGTCCAACCTAAAATCGGCTATGTCGGTTGGGGATGTTCAAAAAGACCTCCAATTTATGTTAGTCTCCCTTATTTTTCTTTATTTCATGATAATTTTCTGTTTATATTAGAGCTTACTATTTGAAAAGTCAAGTGCTCTTTGTTCTTTTAATTTATGGATTCTGAGTAGTTATGGATAGATCGTATGAAAATTAATGATGATACTTGAACATTCTGAGTTTTGCAAATATTCCCGGAACCTGTAAGTCATTGCATATTTCGAACTTGTCCTTAACAGATTGTAACTTAAATAAGGGCTAATGTTCTGAATTTTGTAACAGAGAAATGCTCTGTCTGTGGAGCAAGTCCATGCTACAAACTTCTGTCTGTAATCCGATTCTAAGATTTCCCAGCAGAAGCGCGCTGCACGTTTCTGTTTACTAGTAGCTTCATCCTTGTCATTTATTTTGTCGACATATCTCTTTAATTCAACAATGTTTCATTCTTGTTGTCTTGAAGTGGGTGAGGGGTCTCCACACGGACTTGCATATTTCCTTTTAGAAGTAAATTTAATTTTTATACTACTCAGAAAATCATCGATGCCCTTAACAGCTGCATCTAGCTGAGAAGTTTTCAACATTTTCTTGGGCATCTAGCTATGTCAAATTATGGCTATATTTTGGGTTTTAACGAAGATCTCTATGCTTTTAGACGTGGAGGTGCTGTTGTGTATGGTCTGTGTGTTAACTGTTCATGATTCAGATCATGCAATAATTATACTTGACGCAATTGTCCTGATAGACAAGTAAAATGAAAGGTGTTGGCAAACAGGCTACAGAGTTGGAAGCAGAGGCATATCCAGCTCTTGATGAGCTTACTTCAAAGATCAGCACATTAAAACTGGAGCGTGTCAGAAGACTGAAGAGTAAGCTGCTTGCTTTGACTCGCCGTGTTCAAAAGGTATTTTGATTATGATGTGCATCTATATTCTGTAACATATCAGTGTATGTTTGAACTGTTGGTTTTATTGTATAGGTTAGAGATGAGATTGAGCAACTTATGGACGACGATGGGGACATGGCTGAAATGTATCTGACAGACAAGAAGGAGAGAATGGAGAACTCCTTTTTGAAAGAGCATGCTGGGTCCATTTATGCTGGAGTTGGTCCCGGTGGATCTATTTCAGCTCCTGTATCTCCTGTTTGCTCTCTACCTGAGTCTCGAAGATTTGAAAAAAATCTAAGTGTGGCAGCAAGTCGACATAGCAGCTCAAGAGTTTCTGATGAAGGTAGTGAGGACGTTCAGGAGTTGGAGATGCTCTTGGAGGCTTACTTTGTTGTCATAGATGCCATTCTGAATAAACTTACATCTGTAAGTGACTTTTGATTTCTATACAAATTGTTTATGTGACGTACACCTGTTAGGATACATGGGTGGCAGATATTGAAAGAATTTTTATTTTATTGCAGCTGAAAGAGTATATTGACGATACAGAGGACTTGATCAATATCCAGCTGGTATGTATATTTGTACTTATGTTCATGGAATTCAGCCTTGTAGAGTCTTTTGCATGCATTTATGAGCAAATTTTTCCCGTCAGAGATATCTCAAGGTGTCCTTGTCTGCAATTCATACTGGCTCTCTATATTTAGTAGTTCGAAATTACCTAGGACTTTGTCGTTCTTATTGGCAGGATAATGTTCGAAATCAGCTTATCCAGTTTGAACTTTTTCTGACGACGGCTACATTTGTGGTTGCAATTTTTGGAGTTGTGGCTGGAGTTTTCGGAATGAATATTCCTATTGATCTCTTTGAGGAGCCACGAGCCTTCAAGTGGGTTCTCATCATTTCCGGGATTGTAGGGTCTCTTATATTCGCTGCATTTATATGGTATTTCAGGAGGAGGGGTCTAATGACATTGTAGCAATAAAAAAGAACTCAGAACTATTGAGCATATCAAGAAATATAGGTGGGAGTACAAGCTGGTATGTGCCATGCACTGATGCTCCAGTGAAGAAGCTTTCTTGCATCACAAATTGAAGCCCTGCCTGCGGAAGTAAAATTCTCTTCACTATTCTTTTATTTTACTTAATATATCCATCCCTCTTCATTCTGTGTACCAGATGGCATGCATTTTGAGATGCAAGAATGTTTATTTATACTTCAGTTGACCTTTTGACTAGATACAGGAAACTAAATATTCCAGAAGATGTGAAGTCATATGAGAGTGACAAACTCTCCACACGAGACCCCGGTCGTCATGGTTTGTTGTGCTAGTTCTAAATATGCATCAATACAGAAGAGGGTCATTTGTTAAGAAACTCTCAAATTAAATTTGTAGCTCTGATTCATGACTATCTTAAGTACATGTTTCAGAAAAACCAATCAATCACTCCCGCCTATATTTCTTGAGCCTAGGATGAGTTACTTATGAACATTGGCCTAAAAAGGTATGAAGAAGTGTTTTGATCATCATCTGCACCACAAATGTAATGAACTACCATGTCGGCAGATGAGAAGTCCTCTCGCTCGTCACTCACTCGACTTTGAGCATCAAAATTCGTATGACCCATTATGAAGAGTGATTTTCGAGTCAGCATTGCTCGACTCCGATATCTTTTGGGCAATTGCTTATTTATTTTTCAAGGTATAGGGCTCGAATCTTGAACAGATGATGACCTTATATTCGTTGATACATGTTTGTTTTGGTAGCAGCCATTTGTCTTCTTTTCTTCCGTCCAATTTTTGAAACTATGCCTTTTATTCGTTGATATATGTTTGTTTTGGTAACAGCTGTTTGTCTTCTTATCTTCTGTCCACTCTTTGAAACTATGTAACAGCTTAAACTGGAATCGTTTGCTGCTTTCAAGAATTACGGCTTACGGAACATGCATCGACTCATGTAGGCTCACCACATCAAATGCCTTCTTGTAAAAGCATGCCATTGGGCGTGAATCTATGCGCTAATAGTAACATGATTATATATAAAATCATGTGATTACAGAGGGTTGAAGGGTGTATATAAAAGGAAGATTTTCACCCAAAGTCAAGATGGGATGGATCAAGGTCGGAGAATTGAAGGCAAGGATTAGAACTATTAAACAAAAGGTGGTAAGCTGCTCTCACATCTCATTCAAAGCATGAAAGCAAGATTCTCACGTTAGATTTCTATCGTATGGACAGACATCCGATCAGGATCCAATTTGTTTCCATTCATCGTCTAGATTTGGTTCCATTTGGCTGGGACTCACGATTACGTATCGACAATCATGCGAGCGGATTTGTATTGCCTTGTCTGCGTTCAATGGCGTGGGCCTACATCTGACGATAAGGGCGTTGGTTGCTTAGAGACGTGTGCGATTTTACCGTATCCCCCATGGAAATTGATTCCATTTTGCGATTTGCATTAGCGAGGCTGCTGACAACTAAAGTCTCGAATTGAAAGCGCCGTGTCTCTCATCCTTCTTCGGCCTAATCTTTTTGAGGCCATTTTGGGATCAAAGGGCAATGAGATACGTTTCGACACGAGCGTTTCTCAAAGCGAAAGGAGCGAATGGAGTTCCTGTTTTCCCATTTTGAGCTGCATGGGGCGATGCTTAGAGATCCTCTGAAAAGATTGATCAGCCCTAATAAGAACTCATCCGAAAGATTTTGCGCCGGCGGAGGAAGAAGCTGACCACGTCTCCGCACCAATTACGATCGCGTCCACAATCGTCCACGATGCTCTTTCCAAGGTTTTGACTTATATAAAAGACGTCTTGTCGTCGTCGTCGGATTACAAACTCCTTTCTTCTTCTCCTTCTCCTTCTTCTCCTTCTTCTTTTCTCCACCATTATTATTATCCTCACCCACAATTGCTTTGTGTGTCTCCAGCTCGAAAAGAAAAGTCGGCGCTCTTTGGAGTACATAATGTGATCCACCGGACGCTCCGATCGGCATGTGCAAAGAGAAGGGGTCCGTGAATCTTCGCCCCGATTCCGCTCGTTTGAATTTCTCGCTCAGCTACGACATGGCATTGAATGCATGAACGACTTTCTGCCAGCCGGCGGTTGTGTTATGCGCACGATTAATTGACAGTAAGAGAGGGATCACCTGCTGCCCACGTCATAAGGCCTTCTGCGGCGATGATTTCACACGAGATGGGATCGATCGTCTGATGTTTAATCGCCCGGTGATTATTATTAGCATGAATGGGAGAGGGATCACCGGCGACAATCGCCCGATGTTTTAATCGCAGTGATTAGCATGAACGAGAGAGAGAGGGATCGCCTAACTGGCCAAATGTCATAAAGTCTGTGGCGATGATTCACATGAGAGAGAGAGAGGGGGGGGGGGGGGATCGATCGTCCAATGTTTAAAAAAAATCACGATCCAACATTAAGAGAGAGGGATCGTCTGTCGTCGAGTTTGGCTTTCTGCAACTGGCAGAAGGCAATCCGCGGATTAATATAAGCGGATTGGATAGACAAGGAAATGTGGTGACAACATGTCCGGGGTGGGGCGCAAAAGGTGTTTCTTTGAGCTTGCCATTTAATTACTGTTGCAAAACAAAGATTGGGGAAGTTGGTTTCACATTGTCACATGTAAAGTGTGGGTGTGGGGCTTTTCACCTAATCCCTTTCTTTTGGGGGGGATGGGGGCTACTGGCCACCTTATGTGCTAACTCTAGTGTGAAACCAAGTCAATGACCCAGCTACAAGGAAACCAATGATTGGTTGTATGTTTAGCTTTCCAAAACTAAAAATATCTTCATCTCAAACCAGTGAAATTTCAATGTGTTTCTTTCTTCCTTCTTTTTCTTTCCCTTTGTTCGTTTCGACAGAACACTGGCATGCATATACGAATCCGATCGATCCGATGCGAGAAACTCGATGAGACGATGCAGACATAGACGACAGCGATGAGACCATGGTTCGAGCTTCGTATAAACCGCACTGGAGCTCGGACCACGGTTTGTCGGGGCCAGGGATTCCGGCTCGAATCAAAGCCCAGCTGAGCGAAAGCCTGCTCTGCGAAACAGCTACGCGATCGAAACCCGTCGCTGGGCCTCCTTTCGATCGAGATAGCATGTGTGTATGCAAATGCAGGGCGATCGAGGACAATCCACGCGAATCGAATCATCTCGTCTCGTTCGAACTACGAATTGTTCCTTCCTTTTCTTGTTTTTGCAAAATTGGCCCATGTTTGTCTGATTGAAGGGGTGGGGGGGGGGGTTTGAGAAGAACAAGAAATTCAACATAAATTGCATGCAATTTTGTTGGCCCCCCTGGTTTTCAATTCCCAATTGCAATCACAAGCTGAAGAGGAGAAGTGTGAACAAGAATCAATCAATCACAAGATTTCTTCTTCTGATTCTTCTTCTGATTCTTGTTGTTGTGATGATTTTTCTTCTAAATTCTATGATCAATTCTAGAAATGAAATTCAAAAAGAAAACAGCACTGCATTCATTTCTCGCTTTCTGTGCATATATATATATATATGTGTGTGTGTGGCACAGAGAGCGCCATTCAATCCAGAGATCAGTGTGATTTCTGATGCCCCACAATTAGCAGCGCTAACCCTCTGATCTAATCGCCCTAGATCCTGCGCATGTTCAGCTACTGAAAGCATTCCTTCGAATTAAAACTCCGGGATGGAAGGGATTAGTCAGAGGCGTCAAATTTGGTGGGCGATTATTGGATTAGCGATGGCCATTCTGCTGCTCGACAGCGGGCTAATCATCACAGGTATATATATATATATATATCTATATGGATCTCTAATCACGTGTAAATCGCAGCCCTGCCGAGTGATTAATCAATCGGTAGGATCGAAGTGCATTGGTGCCACATTTATCTCCATGATCTGCAGCTGAAAGTAATCGACATTTGGAGTGATTAGCATTAATTAGGCAGGGCAGGGAGGTAATTGAGCGTTAATTAGGCACAGCACGTGAGTGATTAGCATGATCAGCTGGTTCAACACAAAGTGATCAGCTGCATTCAGCTGCACCAAAGTGATTAGCATAATCGTCATTCGGAGTGATTAGCATTAATTAGGCAGGGCAGGGGGGTAATTTAGCGTGGATTAGCCACAGCACATGAGTAATTAGCATGATCAGCTTGTACAATACAAAGTGATTAGCATTCAGCTGCACCAAAGTGATTAGCATTCAGCTTGTACAACACAAAGTGATTAGCATTCAGCTTGTACAACACAAAGTGATTAGCATTAGCGTGTATACAGCATTCACAAAGTAATTAGAGCAGATCATAGCGATGAATGCGGATCCAGATTCGATCCAGATTCGATCCCCGCTAATCCGCCCCCCTAATTATCGCCAGTCAGTTCTTTTAGGAGCAAATCTGCATCTCACCGGATAAGGGGAGATGGCGATTAGGCGGGGCTTAACGACGGATTAGAGCTAGTAATCGATCAGCCGACGATGCTCATTAGAGCACAAATTACCGCACATCTGTACATATATATATATATATATATATATATGTAAAGATTCCGCCCCGATTCGTCGTGCAAAGCATCATGGCTGAATCTTTTGACGGGGAATCTTGGGGCGCAGAGAATCGGAGCATCAACGACGAGAATCGGGAGCGGGGGAATCGGGATCGGGATCGGGATCGGAATCTCGGGATGAGGGCGGATCGGGCGACGATCAGCGATTCCATCCGCGCGCTGCAAGACGCGGATCGGATCTCGAATCTCCCGGGGCAGCCCGAGGCCGTCGGATTCTCGCAGTTCGCGGGCTATGTCAAAGTCAACGGCACGTTCAACGGCAGCAGAATCTCCGCTGATTCGGGCCGCGCTCTCTTCTATTGGCTCACCGAGGCTTCATCGGACCCCGAATCCAAGCCCTTAATCCTCTGGCTTAATGGAGGTAATCAAGCCCTTAATCATGCCTTAATCATGCCTTAATCATGCCTTAATCATGCCATAAGCATGCCTTAATCATGCCTTAATCATGCCTTAATCATGCCATAAGCATGCCTTAATCATGCCTTAATCATGCCATAAGCATGCCTTAATCATGCCTTAATCATGCCTTAATCATGCCTTAATCATGCCATAATCATGCCTTAATCATGCCTTAATCATGATGCCATAATCATGCCTTAATCATGACCTAATCATGCCATAAGCATGCCCTAATCATGACCTAATCATGACCTAATCATGACCTAATCATGCCATAAACATGCCTTACTCATGCCTTGATCATGACTTACTCATGGCTTAATCATGCCTTACTCATGACTTAATCATTCCTTAATCATGCCTTAATCATATCCCCCCCCCCCACTCCCCTGTCACGCGCATCATCGAATCGATCCCCCCCCCCCCTCGGGGCCCCAGCCCCGCCGTGACCGCAATTCCGTGCTCGAATCGCGACTCGATTTACCTCCCAATTCGACGCGACAATCCGTCGCATGTTGATTCGTCGTTCTAATTAATCTCTCGCATGTTAATGCGATTCTAGTTGCAATTAATTAGGCTGCAAATTGTCGATTAGGCGTCTCCGTTTGTGCTGCGGCATCGATCAGTGAGCTGCACCGTTTGTGCTGCGGCATCGATCCGAATCGCTAATCCATCCCTCTGATTAACTGCCCTTAGATGCTTGCTGCACTAATCGCCCTAGACATTGTTACACCCTAATTATCCTTTAGTATAACCCTGTCGAGTTTAAGTTGTCTGACCCTGCGCGATGCTAATCCTCGTGATTTGCAGCACCGCACCGCTAATCCTTGTCCTCGATCCTCTCATCCAGTCCTTAATTACCTAGTTAATGCCGATTCGTTTCCAGTTGCTGAACTAGTTCTTAATCATCGTGCGCTATTCCTTAATCTAGTGTAATTAGTGGCCTGGATATGCTAGTCCACGCCTTGATCGCCTCAGCGACAATTATCAGCTCGCAGGATAATTAGTGACCTAATTACTAATCCCCTTTTGCCAAGTTAGTGCCATTAATCGTTGTCTCTAGGATTTGGCTGTGCAACAGCCATTTCGATCCCTGCTTGTTTCCGTCCAGATTTTCTGTCTTAATTAGCACCCGTAGATTGTCTAAATCTCGCAGTCGATGTGCATCGTGACGATCACAGGCTGATCGCAGTTAGTTGTCGATCGATTCATTTACTTGGAATCAGCTCGACTCGATCTTATATGTTATCCGAGTCGGTGTTAAATCGATGCGTCGATCAAGGGCTTAACCAACTTCTAACGACAGACATCGATTCAGATGCGCATCGTCATTAGGGACATTATATTAAATGCGAAAAGAAACGATGATCGGGCAAGAGCTTCTGGGCCCCGACCATGTCCAACACCTAAAGACGCAGTTGTCGCTACAGCTGTAGCAAGCTGCATGTTCCCTATAGCTTGTTCCGATGCGCTTAAAACTGGGACGGGAAAATCGATCGGACCGACAAGCGATCGAGTCAAATCACCGTGTGTAGCAAGCGAGGCAATTGGTGATCTGATCCGACCCGATCCATCGCCATAAATGAGTTCTAACAACCACTAAGAGTCGACTAGACCTGATCTCTGACCACATCGTCCAGCAAACGAATCGGATAGTTTGCAGTCTGCTAACGGATAAGTCGATTGCGGAGCTAACTAGACACTTTTATCTCGTTCTGCTACCACCACTGTTAAGACCATTGGAACGGCTCGTTCCAATGTCTAGAAACCTAGAACCCAGACTCCCCTTGACTGACTCTGGAATCTTCCAACCAGAAGATCACATCAAGCAATGGCACCATGGAGGCTGGCTCTCTTCCCAGGGAACCATGCTCTTCTCTCTCTCTCTCTCTCTCTCTCTCTCTCTCTCTCTCTCTCTCCCTGCTAGAGCAAGCTGTTCCTACGGGTCGCTCATCATTCATGGCCAGTTTTTTCTTCCCTGCTATTGGTACGTGGTGTCTGTCTGCATGTTGTTTCTGTCGGAGGCGTGCGGAATCATGCCGAGCAGCTCTGTCAGAGAAGACAGCTCTGCCACAGAAGACGAACGAATCATTTGCGGCTACTAAAGTTGTCTCGTTCACCATCACGTGTCATGGCATGGCACAGAGCCCCCCCCCGCTGATATGAAGCGAAAGATCGGCAGCTTTTTTCAGGGTCAAAAGGACCGTGAAAGCTGACATACATCTCTTACAATCAGCTCGAAGCAGCTGCCGTGAACGAGCACGCCACACCGTTTTCTCGAGGAAAAACTGGAGCAGAAATGGGAAAAACCAAGAGAGATGCACTGCCGACGATCTGATGCTGATGCGGATGTTGATGCTGACGCGGATGCTGATGCTAATGCTAACGCTAACGCTGATGCGATGCTTGAACCGAATCGGCCAGTTAGTGCTTGCTACCTCCCACAGACGGGGCGATGACTCCCGACGCAGATGTGGGCAGCAAGCAGCAAGAGCATGTCGAACGGAACAATTGACTCGAAAGGACCGGCCGCACGTTTTCTGTAAACATCCATCTGCTTGCTGCCCGCTGTCACATACGTGCCTTCCCAACTAAACGTACCTTCCGCAATCGCTTGCTTCGACCCGAAGTTCCAAGCCAGCTCTCCCCAGAAACCGCTTTTGCCGACGAGCTTCCTGGGGCCCAAGTGTCAGTCAATTTGGATGTGGGGATCGAATCGAGCGATCGAGCGGAGAATCGTCTGTCTGTCGATCGATGATATAACAAGCCAAAGAAGACTCTGATTCAAACCAGATTAAGCCTAGAGCTCCAGATGATATACTGCTGATGCTGCTGCTCAGATCCAGTGGCCTCTAACCCTAGTGTGAAACCGCAAACCAAACCAATGAAACCTCAATCTTGCTCTCCTTGTGCCTTGGTGGTTTGCAGGTCCTGGCTGCTCTTCCCTTGCCTATGGCGCCATGGAGGAGATCGGTCCTTTTCGCCTCACCCCAAATGCTTCCAGCCTCTACCTCAGCCACCATTCCTGGAACAAAGGTGCTTGGTGTGTTTTCTTTTGCGCATGTATGTTGGTATGTGTGTGGTTTGCATGCTTGTATTTGTTCTTGTGCATGCTTGCTTGCTTGTATGTGTTTCTTGTGGATGCATGTTTGTACGTGTTCTTGTGCATGCATGTTTGTTTGTACACACATACGTGTGTGCGTATGTTACGCATGTGTGTATGTTATGCATGAATGTAATGCATGTATGATATGCATGTAGGTAATGCATTTGTGCATGTTATGCATGTTTATATACCTGTGTATATGGATGAGTGGATGGATGGATGGATGGACGTGTGCTTATGGATCCTGGCATGGATTTAGGTAAGGTCGGCATGTATGGCATATGTGTGCATGCATGCATATGTACTATTGTATGCGTTGTGTGGATGTATCTATATCATTTTGTAGACACACTCATCTGGGAATATGTCCTGTATATACATATATCTGTATGTGACTTAATGTCTTATATCTTTCTATGCCTGTATATATTTGTTTTCCAAATCCTTTATTGTATGTATATCTGTCATTATTATATGTTTGTATGAATTGTATATACATACAATGTGACTCTCATATGTGTGTGTGTGTGTGTGTGTGTGAGTATGTATGTACCAACGGATTCAAGAATTCAATGTTCACATGCAGGGTTTTGTTCATGTTTTACAATTTTTATTCACATCGCTTAACACATATGCATAAGATAAATATGCATGACTCCTTGGTATCCCTATTTTCATATGTATGTGTGGTCTTGTGAAATACGCATGAATGTAAAATGTGTCTCAAGCACAGGTGAGGTTTGGATGCTCATACATGTTTTGAGTGCCTCTTTGCCCTTGTCATTGTTTACAGCATACTGATTTACAGTTATGTTTCTTTCTGGATGTCCATACATACACATGTATGCATAGATATGGTAGACATTGGATATACATGTATTCCTGCATACTTGTATGCGGTGTGTATGTATATGCGTTTTCGTAATTAGTACATGCTTTCAAGTGAGAATTTGTGGTCATTGATTGTGTCTTGCAGTTGCTAATCTTCTCTTCCTTGAGTCTCCGGTCGGTGTTGGTTTTTCATACACAAATACATCATCAGATCTTACATCACTTGGCGATCAGCAAACTGGTTTTTCTCTCAAAACCCTAACACTATGTTCTCGATCTTTGTATATACATGCATATAAACATATTGCTTTGGAATGCCGTGTGCATGTTTTCATATGATTTAGACACGGATGCACTTTCTTCTTCCTTTTGTTGTGGAAGCATCCTCATCATGGTATATTAGCTCGAAAATGTGACAAACTATCTCCGTGGTTCTATATATTGCAGCTGAAGATGCTCACTCGTTTTTAGTAAACTGGTTTGAGAGGTTTCCTCAATACAAAGGCAGGGTATTCTACATAATGGGAGAAAGCTATGCTGGTAAGAACAACATAAGACAGTGCTTAAAGCCGTGCTACTGTGAATCAGTATTGAATCTCTTGTAAATATTTTGTGAAATAGGTCATTACATTCCACAGCTTTCAATATTGGTTTATGAGCGGAATGTGAAGGGGGTTGAATCCCCAGACATAAATCTCAAAGGTCTCATGGTAGGTTTTACAAGTAAATACTCTTGTAGTAAAATTTGTGGGAAGCTTTCCTTATTTGTATCATCTTATCGTGTATCTGTAAGCAAATACTTGGTATTGTCAACCTGGTTGATTTTGTTCAAAATCTGATTAAAATTTTAGGTTGGGAACGGTGTCTTGGATTCTTACTATGACAATGTCGGCCTCGTCGAGTATTGGTGGGATCATGCATTGATATCAGACACAACATACGAATCCCTCCTTGCAAATTGTGACTTCCATCAAGCAAACGTTTCGGATTTGTGCAACACACTCCAAGATGATGCTTTTAACAAGGACATGGCAGGGATCGATCCATATAGCATTTATACCCCAGTTTGTCAGGCAACCATACAGAGCCGGCGGCTTTCTGTGCGGAGATCCAAGGGCGCGAATCCTGTAAGTAGTTGCATACATAGTGTGAGAATCCAATTGAGATACATCAAATTTCTGTCAAATTCCTGCCCATTTTTCCCTGCTATTTTTACATTATGGTTTGTCCATGGGAAGAAGAAATTTTACATATTTGTAAAGAATGGCATTGTGTAGTCGTCATCTGAGGATCCCATTGCAACATTATCTGATTGGAACGATTTCTTGTTATCCTCCTTGCAGACATTGAGGAGAAAAAGGGGGTATGATCCTTGCCAAGAGAATTATGCCGAGGTTTACTTCAACCGCCCGGATGTGCAGAAAGCTCTTCATGCGAATGTTACAGGGATTTCGTACAATTGGACTGCATGCAGGTAGTTGATGTTCCATCATTTATTGATCTTACACCTCAATATCTCTTTTGTTACTACATGTGAGCGCATGGGTATCGACTAAAATAAAAAAAAGCTGCTTCCTAAGTTGGTTATGTGCCAACATGCCAGATAATGTGTTGTGAATATCTTCACCTCTTACATTAATACTAGTTACTGATGCGATAATTTGTCAAAATCTAGTCATAGCTCTTTTGGCATTTTACTTGCGTCGTAGACAAAACTAGGTTTCTATATTACCATGCTCACTGATTGAAAACCTGCCAAAATGTCAAGATCCAAATGCTAGTTTTTGTTCAGCAATAACATTGAACGTGAGCTCAACAATATATTTAAAGCACACAATGCACGAGTTCATAAGATCAAAGATAACATACCAAGCTCTAGCCAGTATCGCACTTATTTGGATTGCATTGCGCAGCAATGTGCTATTTGAGAATTGGAAAGATTCGGCGTTTACTGTCATCCCTGTGTACAAAGAGCTTATAGCTGCTGGCCTTAAGATATGGCTGTTCAGGTATGTGACCGGTTCTTTTTCCTTCGCTTGCAAGTAATGTGTCTTCTAATTCTCTCCTGCTCCTTTTCATTTATCCATTTTCTTTGTTTTTCTTAGTGGGGATGTGGACGCTGTTGTTCCGATAACAGGGACACGGTATGGTGTTGAAAGCATGAATCTTACAAAGACTGAAGATTGGTTCTCATGGTATGTCGATGGGCAGGTAAGCATCGATACGAATTTGGATTTGAATGTCTTCTTGGGGAAAATTCCCCGTCGTTCTTGGAAAATAAGGTTTTGGTTCTGCAATGCACTAAATCCTACTCTTTTTTACATCTTTCTGGTTGGATCAACCATATCTGTCAGTAGTAACAACATTCTTTCTTTTTCAACCCCCTTGTGTAATGATAGGTTGGCGGCCGATGTCAGGCCTACAAAGGTCTTTCTTTAGTGACAGTAAGGAATGCTGGGCATGAAGTCCCATACACACAACCTGGAAGAGGCTATGTCCTCGTCAAGTCGTTTCTGGCGAGTGGTGATGAGCCGCTGTTGCCGAGGAACAATGCGAGCTCAGCAAACTAGTAAAAAATCATCCTCTCTGCTTAATTATGTACATAACATACTTCATGTTCCCAAATTTTTTTTGCTTTCTTTCTTTTAGAAGCATGTATGTAATTACTGTAAGCGGTTACTTCATCGCCGGAGAGTCAAAAAAGATGAGTTGCGATACTCCCCCGGTACACATTCGTTTGAAACTTATGTGTAATTTGTCATTTGCCGTAAAATAAAGATCCCCCGCCCCCCACATATACTAACAGCTCTGAAGGAGCCGAAATTCGACAATCTCAAGCTGTTTAATACCTAGATAATAAGCCTGATTCTGATCTTTAAAGAATGGAGGCTATATATAGATTTGGACCTTTGTATGTTGAATGAAAGGCCTAATTATTTGATACTACTCATCCTTGGACTGAGAGATCTTATCATGACAAAAATTGATATGTCATTCATCTCCTCTTTGCCATATCTGCATGCTCTCGACATGTCACTTGCCTCCAACAGCCATTCCCCTCCCATAAAGAGTATGATATCCGGCTTCGATTTCTTAGCCATCCATCCTGTGATTGGATCACACAAATGGTGTTTTGTGGCATGCGACGATGTCAAGTGAACGAGAAAACAACTTTCTTTGCGTAGATGTGCTTGTAGGGTTGAATTGAAGTTAGATCTCGATCAAACAAGACCAGAATTTGTGAACTGCGATTGGAATTGCAAACAGTTAAATCTCTCTCTCTCTCTCTCTCTCTCTCTGGTTGAGTGGAAGATGTAAAGAAATCGTTTAGAAGATGGGACCAAGAGATTCTCAACCAAAGCCAATGGTTACATACATTCCTCTCACAACCTCATTGTGCACTCTCAATTGCAATGTTCATCAATAAAATCCTTGAAATCGAGTCATTACTCACAATATCATGTAAAATGTATTGTTTTTTATCTCATAGGTCATATTTGACCTGTGAAGATGATAAATCAAATCTTTCTTTCTCTCTCTCCCTCTCTCTCTCTATATATATATGTCATGTATTGGCATCAAATAATAATGACAAGGCTTGCAAAAGTAACCTGGTAGGTTTTCGAACAACATGCGAAATGATGTGCATTATCTCAAGAAACAATTTGTTGTAGGGATTGATCCCAGAGGTAAACAAACCTTAGCGAAAAAAAAAAAACGTTAGTAGCGATGAGTCAAAACGTGAACTAGGGCTTCATGATTTACCACTGTTGAATCTCGATGAGAAATACACCAATTACTTGGGTAGAAAAACCTTTATGTTCATGTTATACCCTTCAATTGTTGTCAATAAATCCAAATATGAGGGATGTGAAATAATCGTGCCACTTCGACAAAGTCAACCTGAGAGATTGATAAACCAATCGACAAAGTTCAGGATTAACCAATGAATTAAGTTGAGAACTTGAGAGATTACCCAATCAATTAAGTTGAGAATCTGAGAGATTAACCAAATCAATTAAGATGAGAATACAAAAGAATTTACAGTGCTTTTGCAAAGAGAAAATATCACATACAAATCAAAATAGAACAGTAAGTGTTGAAAAATATGAAGAAATTGAAGAAGAAGAAAAGAAGAAGAAGAAGAAGAAGAAGAAGAAGAGAACAGAGGAAGAAGAAGAGATGGGGAACAGAGCATCGCGTCCTACCGAAGATGACGCCAAGGCAGAGTCGGTGAAGGCCATGGAGTCCAGATTCTCCAGCATCGGCCTTCTGTCTGATCTTCGCGCTGTTTTCTCCCGTGCCTCTTCCTCCGCTTCTCCTGTAACAACAACGATCGATCGCCCTCTTCTCAAGGTGCGTAACACAAAAGGGGAATTAGGGGAAGCACCGTTTTCATCCTCCACCCGCCTCCACCATCTCTTCTCCGATGGACTGCTTGGATTATTGTTCCCCAAATCCATCTGTTATTTTTCTTAGCTAGAGTGCATAGCTGCAGTAGAGAAGCTTTTATTTTTCCTTTTCCTCACGAGCCCCCTCCCCTCCATTTTTTCTCCTATATTTGTTGATGCTTGTGTTTGGAAACGGAAATGCAACTGAGCAAGAATGATTTTTATGTTCTCTTTTCTTGATAAGAATTTAGGAGTATTTGTTTAACCACAATTAGAAGAAGGCTGATACCAGATTTTTTTTCCGGCAGCCTTTGGCAGTGATATAATGTATGAGTTTTAGTTTCTTTTTTTCATTTCCAATCATATGGAAGAAAATGTAACTGAGTCGTTCAGGTTCTTATTTATGTACATGCCTATATATTAGCTGAGAAAATTTCTAGATTTCAGGATACTTCAAATTTGTTTTTTTGTCTTCAAATTCGAGTCTTAAGACTTGTATACGATTTGTCACTTGTTTGTGTGTTTTTATTTGTGTGCAATCTATAGCGTTCACTTTCTGCAAGTGCAAACATAGCGGAGATATTCTCGTGAATTTTGAATATTATTCACTTTCAAATTCAGTCTTTTGTCTTCAAATTCATGCTGTTAGACTTCTTTTACGTTTGTTGTCACTGTCTTGGGTAGTTAAGGATTTCTTGGGTTTCCTTTTCGACAGGGATTCTTTGAACTTAAAGCCGAATGGCCGGAACCCAAAATATCTGATTTGCTGCTGTTACAACAGAATGTCGCATCTGCCATCATAGACACAATCTTTGTGACAGGTGGAGATGGGATTAGCTGGGAGAGTTTCTTGAAGGGCATAGAAAAATGCCATCGTCCAAACATTTCTGGCAACTTGAAACTTTTGCTCTGTTTTCTGTGTCATCTTCAAAACAGAGCAGCACTACCTACCACATGCAGTTTTTCCGCTGATGACCTTAACCAACCGGACGACCTTAGTTTTTCTGGCCATATAAATGTGTCTATGCTACGTGACTTTTTATGGCTATCTTGGCTCATGTGGAGGGATTCTGATACTCGTTCAGTGAAATTCTTGGGTCATGAACTGCCAGATGTCCAACCACTTGTGAGATCTGCTCTAAAGGCATGTGTTCTTGTGGACGATCAGCTTCCCATAGAGAAGGTCTACAAGTGGATGCTTGCTCTCGTACCAGGGCTTTCCCTATCTCTTACCAGCTATGTTCAAGCTCGGTTACATAAAGAAGCTTCTAAGTATAAGGTTTCTCTCTCTTCTGCATGAAAAGGATATTCGTGCATCATAGGTGTGAATGATCACAGATATCTTTGTTATGGTAGGGACATGTTGCATACAGTTTTTCATCAAGAATATTCTGTATTTTGATCTTTGTCAACAATGGCATATGCTTTATTTGAAAATGTTTTTCATTGTTCTATCAGAAACATGAGGCTGAGGCTAGTAAATTAGAAGTAGGTCAGGTTGCACCCTGTGAATCTACGTCATTGACAACTCAATCTATTTCGAGACATAGACTTTTGACCTCGGGTGTTGCTTGGGCTACTGGACTTTCGCATCCTGATCAGATTGGTAAGACTTTAGTGTCTTATTCTTTCCACGTGCAAGAAGTCATGGTTCATCTTCTATACAGGTTTTCATCAATTAGACCCACTCCATTCCTGATTTACTTCGGAGAGCATGCATTCATTCATATTGCTATAACTGTTTTGTATTCTTTCTTTTTTGATTCAAATCAGAGCTTCTTTGCATGGTAAAGGAATGAATAGATTTTGGGTGAGTGTGGAGGGTTATCAAGGAGCAGCGCTATTCCTTATCCAAGGAAGCACGTCAGAAGAAACTACAGCAAAAAGTTCAGAGAAGAAAACTTGGCTTGTAGGGGCTTTTATTAAAGATGGTTTTGAAAGCAAGCTTGGTTATTATGGAAGTAAAGGATGCTGCATATATGCGTTAGATCCACTAATGCAAGTATTCCGTTCCACTGGTAATTTCACAATTTTTATTCACCCAACAATGAGGACAGAGGATGCCTTAAGTCATAAAACATGTTAGTAAATTATTTCTTGATTATTCTTCTCTGGTATGTCTTCCATGTTTGCGAAACGTTTTCCCTCTTAGTGATTGTCAAAAGTGTGTGGAAGCATGGGAAACATGCTTGAGCAAGCCATTATGGGATCATACTGCTGGACGTAAATATGCAATTGTAATGAAACAAGGATAGTTCCCCAGTTTTTTCGGTTCTAATTATAGAAAAATATGGGATAGCTTATTTGAAAAGAAATTCACATTGTGTTTGACTGAGTGACTGTTGCAAGTGCACAGTTGAGAAAAGATGCAAAGGCTATGGGGATTCCCTGGAAATTTGTTAACGTTTTGATTTATCTCTGTCAAAATTGGGTGCAAAATTCTCACTGTTAGTAACCAAATTTTCCAGAATGTTGTCTCTAAATTAAGGATTCAGAGCAGAACTACTAAGGCCAGAGACCCAGAGAACCCAAGTTATACGTCTTACGTGATTTCTATCTATACCATCTCAAGTTTTAATTTAGTATCCTTGTGCATAATTGTGCCTTTCTTTGCTATGACACTAGACCTGATGTCTCTATCATTTTATAAGAATTCTGTAGCAGCATCCATGCATGCATATCATTTTCAATTAGCGGATCTGATGTTCAGTCCCCTGCAGGAACTGCATCAAATTTCTTGCATACTTCTCCTGCGTCCAGCAACAAAACTTATTTTGGACAAACGAAGAAGATAACTGGAATTGGTTTCGGTGGGGAGGTTGGTAAAGAAAGATTATGGATTGATGAGGATTTCACATCTGTGACTGTTCGTCATCATGCTGTTGATAAGACATATGAATACGGCCACCTACTTCCAGAGCAAGTTAGTATCTTTCTCTAAAATGTATTTTCAGTGTCAATTGCACAAAAGCAAGTTCAGTCCAAGAACTTTGATTGATCAACCGATATTTGACAAAAGCACACTTGTACATTCAGATTTCTTACTCATAAGTATTGCATCAATTAAGTTCTTGAACTTGTGTGAGTGGAATTAGCCTCAGATATACTGTCCTTTGGAGGACATTGGGGCTATAACTAATATGAAGGACTATAGGATAAGAAAGTGCTCATTCAAATATGCATCATACACTTTGTGCCTAACACATCTCTTGTATTTACACATAAAATACCATTAGTTCAAAGACCTTCAACTATGGGTGACATACCTTAGGATTTCATTCCTTTTTGCATTTATATATTTAAGATACAGAACAAAAGAAGGGACATTGCTGTAAACTTCGGTATGAGGTTAAGACAGCTTTCTTTTATTATTGTGTTGATATACAGGGGTATGGCACAGTGGAAGGGAAAGTGCTAGAAGTTGAAGTGTGGGGTATGGGAGGAACTGAAGTAAGAGAGAAACAAGCAAAGCTACAAGAGCGCAAGAACTTATTCGTAGAGCAGAAACGCAAGGTATCTTCTACATCGTAATGCTATGAAACAAAGAAATCAAGTTCTCTTCTGAGTTTGAGCTTTTGACCATGGGATAGGTTGACTTGGCGAATTGGGTGGATTCACCTGAGAAAAGAATGATGGACATGGTGTCAGATCCAATGAAATTACAGCGGGAGGAACGATGATGATTACAACAATTGAAATTGTTGAAAATGACAAATTTCACTTGGTACTGAAGAAGACTCTCAACATCTAGCTTATTTATGTAGTATATACTAGTATTTCTCTCCTCCAGTTACGTACAGATTGAAATAATGATGAAATACAAGGAACCTTACTTCTAATGGGCTTTTGAGGGTTTTAGTGTGCTCAACCAATTGAGATTTGAGAAAATAGCATTGTTTATATCTTATCTGTTGCTGAAGATTCACGTGAGCAAACATAGCTAAACATGTATCCTATGCCAAGCAGCTCGCTGGCATAACTGTCCAGATACATTTGAGGTTGTATAATTGTTGAAGAGTACTGATGAGTTACGTGTGCATGAAACTGGAAAGAATTGTCTGTCGCTTTCGAAGAATGATAGCTGAAATTTTCTGGTGTATTGACATGCTAAGCATTCGATAATGACATTCTTAAGCACTTTGATCCAAATGGTTTGCAATTTATTTTTCGAGTCACAAAAGAGTTTCACATAACCAATACACACAATGATGTAAATAGAATGGTTACATTGAAAGATACGATCCTCCAACGTGGAGGGATCAAATGCTTCATCATTAGTGACATCATTAAATGGAAAAATTCATACAATAACATATAGTGGGCAAGACAGATTTCAAGGTCGAGACAGTCTCTTCATTTCAGTCATTATGAGTGTAAACGGCCCATTGATACATATTAAGGCATGAATACTGGCCTCATTCGTCATTAATAAACCATAAAGGTCCAAATTAAAATTATAGTTTAATCTAAATCCATCATCAAGTTTATAGGGAACCTAACCCAATCTCATGCTCATGCTAGTATATTCAAAGTATATCTGCTATGGGATTTACTGTGGTTTTTGTACATTACTATCTGCAATGCACACTGGATAGAACATTTTAGATACACTTCGATAATAGACAAAGTCTTATCACAGAAATCGTTCATTATTTGCCTTTCTGCTAAAGCATAGAAAACAAATCACAAGGAGAAGATAAGCTGATAATGGCTTCTCCAAAAGAATTTTCGACCTTGGGTTGTGTCTCTCAACATTTTTCGACCTCTAGATGTATTCCTAAAAAAATTTAGTGAAATTATGGAACTCTGTCGAAAGGCTTTGTGTCTTTGTAGCAAGTATCCCATACTTTGTCGATAGAATCTTTGACAGCAGCCTCTGAACAGAATGGATTCAATGAAACTGACTTTGTAGCCCGTCGTCGCACACAATCCTGTAAGGATAAATTTGAGAAACAGATGTCCATAGATATTGTGTATACTCATGCAATAATATGCAACTGTTTACAAAAACTACATTCAGGTATGGATGATAGGCAATGGGGATACTGAGAAAAGAACAATATGGGTAATTTTAAGAATAACAAGGGGAATGTGAGAAAGAAATTTCAAATGTACAAGCTGATGATACCACCATAGATGCCGAGAAAACAAATCATATTGATCATGATAAGAAAGCTAAAACATAATGTGGAGACACCAGTGATGTAAAATTAATACAGTGATGATAACGATAATGTTGCAAGCTACAAAACTGTTCACTTCAGAATAAATTCCTTGTTCCAACTATTTGAGGACATAAATTTTAAGCCAGCCAGTACAAAAATGACGGACCTGGTGATGTTTGCAAATATCAAAGTAACCCCTCAGCATTTCCCTCTTGAAGTGGCAATCTCCACTAAGATTTCCAGCTCGGATCTACATTACATGCCAAATCCAATTTCTCTGAATTTCCAAACATCCAAGGGCACATTAAACTTCTTGAACCATTTCAAAGTTTTCATGAATTTCTTCACCGATGGGTATCAACAACTTCACTGTTCTATTTTCCATGGCAAAAGAAAAGTTGAGGATACTCCATAAAACTACAATGATTCAAGCCATCTACCTAAGCTGGGTAGCAATTTAAAGGAGATGCAGGAACACACATTAAATCTCTCGTACACTCCTGCATTTGATTTCTGGAAATGTCCAGAATCCTAGAATGAAATCATATTCACAAGGCAGGTTATATTTTTCACATTAGAGGATGAATCACTGCCTTTCGAATAAGAAAGTAAGACAGTTAAAGAGGTTCTAAATAAATGGGATTCGAAATATAGAACACAAGCATTCATTGGCTTTATTCTTCTAAGAAATTTCGACAGGTTCCAGTCAATGTCTGCAGGAGAACAGGATTAACTGCACATTTCACAGCAACATTTGGAGAAAAGACCATTGCAGCTACTTTTGGGGAGATGGAGTCAGTAATGTTCATGCCTATGACGTTCTGAATAAGATCATGTTGCTGGAATGGAGCTCAAGCAAAGGAGTTCGAGTTATTTGTAATGTAAATGCAAATCAGATAGCAAATACATGAGAATCATGATTGACTTTACACACGAAACTCATAACTGAAGTACTTATCAGAGACACAATCGTGCAGATTGAAGGTTCCAGTCACATTTGGCAGGCCAACAGTGGTCATGCATATTTCTCACCCACTTTAGATGATTTCAGTAATTGAGATATATCTTAATGTTTTAATAGAAATAAGAGTGAGTTATACCTGACAAATAAGTGTGTATACAAATATCACAGTTATCACTAATATCTAAATTTATAATGAAATAATCTGCACATAACTCAAATAGTATATTTGTAATTACATAAATCAATGTAGAAGACAGAAAAAGAGATAACAATGCATTATATGTCCTGTAAGAACAAACGAGAGATTACAAGATAAACATATAAGAAAATTCTCAGAATTTTGAATAAAATGCTTATCTTTAATGCAATGATACGCTAAATTTGGCATACAGGACTGTAATATTTTACCTCACTGCAAGCATGATGAGCACAATTTGTCCAATCCAGATTGGCTGCTGTGCATTGGTCATAAGCATGTATGAGTTCATGGATTATAGTCTGATCAACCTCATCTTGGAATAAGACAGAATCGCTGCAGACTGTAATCTAGCACACACAAAACCAAAGAACAAAGATAGACGAAATATTCACATACTTGTAAGAAGAGATACTCATCAAAATGCAAAATACACAAGCTACAACCAATATGATTTCATCATTTTAATTTTCTTGCATCCTTTCCAAATAGTCACAGTTACTAATAATGTATCACATATACCACATCTTCAGAGAAGGTCAGAAAATCTACCTCATAAAGTTTATATGTTTATACCAGAAGTCTTTAGTATGAAACATTTATGAACAACCCTGTCCATGTATGAATTTATGAACATGTGCATGCATGTACAACATCATCACTCTATGGTGTAGACATTTGTGCATACATGACAATTAAGCATTACTTCTCAATGATGGTCGTCTCTTCACTTTTTATGAACATCCTTCCAAAATAAAGTAAAAGCACAATGCATCAATGAGGAGAAACGCATACCCCTCCACCCCCATCATAACCTCCAGCAGTAGCCCGACCACAAACCTTTGCCTTGAAAAATTTCCGCCCCACTGGACATCCAGCCTTCTCGAGTGATTCCCTCATAAATTTAACCTTCGAATCTGATAGAAATTCAGCCAGAGTAGAGGAGACATAGTTAACACAATGAAGGGAGAGCATTGAGAATAGCAGAAAGAAATTTTATGTGATACAAAGCACAGAGTGTAATACATTCTTCTAGAAGTCAAATTAATGCTTCAATGCTATTCATACAAAGTTGTGATTGCAAAAGTTGTAATACTATTTTTATAAAAGCCACAGTGATGTTCCTATGCAATTCGTAGAAATTAGTGAGAGAAAGATGTGATACTATTTTCATAGAAGTCACGTTAATATTTCAAGGCTATTGGTAGCAATTTCTGAGTGAGATATTATAGAAGTCACACTAATGTTTCATGATACTAATTTGATACTGCGGGGAAGTTTCATAACTCCCTAGCTTGTTAAAACTACAATACACCCATGACCTCAGATTGTGATATGAAGAAAATATAACATATTATGCATTATGTAAAAATAATGCTCAATAAAAGATCCATAATGGACCATGAATGCTTTTCAATCTAGCATTCACATGAACCAGAAGGTGCCAAATGCAAATCAAATTTTTTATCTTGCAAGTTTGACATGTCCAGGAATAAAACAAACTCTAACACTTCCTTGCATTTTATGTGTTTCCCACTCATTTTCTATTATCTCACGCAAGAAACAACTATGGGGGTTACACAGTTCTCCGAACAGTATCCTGAAGCCTCAAGCGAAAATTCTGAAGGAATACAGGATGCATACAATAAGTTACACACTTCAGAAAGTGGCTCTTTTACTTGAGGCATACTTAAAACACTGCTCGTATTCCCAAAATGAAATAAATCACATTTTAAAGCATATCTCGAGTAGAATCATGAATTCATAGAAAGCAGTAGAGACTGAACAATAAATTGATGTGTTTATATCCAAAAACTCATTTTGTCAATAAATATGTGAGGAGTTATAGCCTTAACACTGTGTTTTTGTACAAGCCGCACAATATTGGGATGATTTAGCTTGATTATAAGAAACACATAATCACATCCTATCTGAGTTTTATACAACTGAGGATGTCAAACCATCGGTTGTTTCTTTTTCGAGGCACAGTTAGTCTTCCTATATAAAAGTGTATCTTTTACTACTTAAGCAGGCAGAACAAGTCCATGAAAAATCTGCACAATTTAGTCCATCGAAACTAAACGAGCTTTTCAATTACCAGGGAGAAAATCCAATTGAACTATCAGGAATCCACGGCTGCTTGTTTTCTCCTCATACGAGAACCAGAGAATAGTGGAAAACATTTTAAAAAATGTACACGGGGAAAGATCAAATGAGCGGTGGTCAATAGAAAAGAATGAACTGCGCGCGCGTGTGTGTGTGTGAGAGAGAGAAAGAGAGATGAGACAGCTAAAATTCCGAATCAAGCACCGTGAAACTTGGCATAGAGGGGTGAAGATGAAGCAAATGCGCGTGAGCAGAATGGAAAACAAGTCTGCTCTTTTTCTTGATTGATGCCGGTTGTTGCAAATACTCACTGTTCTGAAGGGAATGGTCGATCATCTGCTCCGCGTGCTCGAGAGTGGTGCCATAGCGGGGCTCGGATGTGGGCTCCTTCGATTCCATGGAGCAGGAGCAGAAGGAGCAAGAGATTTCATGGAGAGCAAAAACCTTCTTCCTCTTCCACAAATCGCCCACAAAGAGGTTTCCATTAATTCTCCAAAATGCCCCTGCCTTTGTATTCATTCTCCTTCATAAGAAGAAGATGAAGAAAAAAATCCTGGTATTCATTTTCTGCAGATCTGATTCCATTCTGATCAGATGATGATGATGATGATGATGATGATGAGAGAAGCTTTTCCCCATGGCATGAAAGAAAGTTTTTGAATCATGCAATTTGAAGAAAATCATACGCCGTGTCGAGCATATAATCGAGCAAGAAACCCCACGATCGGATCCGATCGCTGCGTAGCGATGCGTGTCCGAATGCCCGTAACAACAACGATCGCTCGCTGTAGACGCGAGGTTGAAACAAGTCGATTGCCGTCATCCAGCTCTATGTACTGATGAGTGGGTCATTTTGTCTCTCGGTACTAGTGAATACAGTGCTATTTCATGGAACGATTGGGCTAAACAACGGGGTGTTGTCCGTGTCGTCCGATTGTGTACAGGTGAAAGCAAGTTATTACGTTGCTGGATTGTTGTCCATGCCGTCTGGTTGTGTACAGATACAAGCGAGTTATTACGTTGCTGGATAAGACCATTTCGGTCCAATGACGATCTCTCGATATCGACAAAGACTCGCTATTTCATGGATCGATTAGATTATATGCTCGATGACTAAACCCAGAACCCCATACAGACGAACCTTAGCAGTTGCTCTTGAACTCGTAACCTGACTTTTATCGTTTGTATCTAAATCGACATATTCCTAGTTTAAGCATCGCAATCGGCGGAACTCGTCTTTAAAGAAAAGAAAGGAGGGTAATATTATGGGCGTTTCATGACCGTTGTGATCATTCTGAAATGTTGGACACATAATCTCCTCTAGTTACATATATGTGTATATATATGCATGTCAACATATTCAAGAAGTTGTGATCAATTAATTCTATTCGATGCATGCGCCCGTTTTTTCCTGTAGCAGCATGTAGATATGACAGGAGAAGAAAGGGAGCAGCCAAAGTATACGGCGATGTGAAGACCGAATTTGTCAGCTTGTAGAACGGCAAAGAATATGAGCATGTTCCGATGGATTATTCTTCTCAGCCAACTGGAGACTGAGATCCAGATAAAGGCGACAAGCTCGCGATTCACAAGAGCATGCATGATTCTTGCATTCGATGAATAATCGGCCGTCGATGAGATCGCTGCGCAATGGCCATGACATGTCGCTTCGGTATTCATGTTTTCGATCGATCGCGTTCTCTGTTCGAGCTAAGCCTTTTTGATCTTTTTATCTTTTTTATCATCTGCTATTGCTGGTGAGGGAAGGGCATTTTTGATATTTCCCCCAAAAGTAGTGGAGGCGACGTGGGGATATTTTTATTCACTAACTATACAATTTCAAGCTCTTGAAAAATTTGAGGCCCATCTTTTCAAAACATAATTTGCAGGCTCCAGAAAATCAAAACAAAGAAACGCAACAAAACAGCAGATTTAGTTTGCATCTGAGTGAAAATGGAAGAAAAAACGGAATTGAACTTCCATCAAAGGCAATTCCAACGAAAACCAAATTTCAAAAAGAAGCATTTTGAAATTGAAAAGTTGCTGAAATCCTTGAATTTGAGAACGACAGAAACTGGAAATAAAAATTTGGGAAAGAGGAATGAAATTCAGAAAGACACCAGGACAAAAAAACACACCAGAATATCTGCATTGAAAAAGAAGAGAAAATCGGTAAAACTTTAATGCCGAATTTATGAATTGATGAGAGCTAAAAGCTGAGCACAATGAAATTACAAATACAAATAAAATGGCGCTGTTTTGAATAAAAATTCGACTTTTAACAAGCTAATTTAGAAGTAGAGAAGTGAAATATGAATCTAAGTTTGGGAAGAAAACAAGAGAGAAAGGAACAATAATTAGAACCAAAATAAAAGTCTTTTTGGACTTATTATATGTATGTAGGAAGATGATGGAGAAGAGGAAGAAGGAGGCGGCTAAGACTCTGTTTCTTCTTCCTCTTCATACCCTCTGTTTTCTCTCTGTCAAACCCTAAATCAATTCTCTTTCTTCTACCTATCTAGGTTCTAAACCATGACTGACATCCAGAGCAAGGGACTTGCTACTTTTGAAGATGCTGAGAAGGAAAGTGAATATGGCTACATTAGAAAGGTAACTTGCGACTCTCTCTGCCTCCTTCCTCTCCTTCTCTCATTCCTTGTGTTCTGTCGGTTTTTTCTTTGTGTGTCTCTATATGCAGATCTATGTGGATTTTGATGATACTTTATTATTCCTTTTTAACACTCCGTGGACGAATCCATTCGGATCCTCTTAATTCTATCAAGAAACTAGTCCTATGGGTCCTCTTTCAAATCACTTTATTTTGTTCTATTGTATTGAACATTTATAGTCACAATGATGTCGATCTTAAAGCTGAATTTTGTAATCTTTTACTTCCACTTTATGTATTGCTATTTGCCACAGACTCGTGATTGATTGAATGTGATTGTGGATTTCGCATTATGTCTTATTTTTCTTATTCTGATGTTGATGGGATGAAATTCAAGCCCAAGGAAGGAATCATTGTTCTGCCTAATTGCGGATATGTAAACTGATCCAAAAGCTTTATGGTGCTCTAGAGGAAAAAATTCTCTTTTTTTCCAGCGATTGTGGAAGAGAAAAGTAGATCAAATAACAATGGTGGAAGTACATACAAGAAATACAGCATGGCCTAATGATAGAGGTTACATTGTTTTTATATCTTATGTTGCGAGTTCAATAACCCAAAATAAGTATAACCAAATCTAGTAAGGCTATCGAAGGTACCAGACATTGCATTATCTAGTCTGTGGGACAAAATGAGATATAAGATCCACGGGAAAAACTCTTCCTTGGAACGGCTTCCATCATGAATTGACTCTGGTCTCTAACAGCATTGATTTTATTGATAGAAAAGAGACTGGGGCTGTGCTTCAGATGGATTAATTTGTAATCAAAGGTGTCAGCCAGAAGAATAGATTTGATTGTTTATCTTATGTTCCATGTATGCAACTCTTTTCTTGTCACCCACATATTCTTACAATCATACATACAGGTCAACATATACAATGGGCTGACTATGTGTGGGAAAGAGCAATGGATAATTACAATATATATCTTTCTTGTTAAAGGAACATCCTGGCAAGTATATAAAATGTGTGTATCTTGGCCCTGCCATTATTTCAAACAAATTGGAACTGGTCATTCCGCCATTGTTTTTTCGCCATTTTCTGGAGGTGCAATGCATGCAACACGTCGTATGATTCTTTTTGCGGAAAAATCATTCTCGAGAGCCATATCAGCGATCCACTTCCTCCATATATCTATTTATGTAATCTTATGATTGTGGTAAAAAACTAGAATAACTTCACTAAGGTTTAGGTGCAAATTGTTCTGTTGTTGGTTTCCAGGTCTCGGGGCCCGTTGTTGTTGCAGATGGCATGGCAGGGGCAGCCATGTATGAACTTGTGAGAGTTGGGCATGACAAGTTGATTGGTGAGATTATTCGATTGGAAGGAGACTCTGCAACCATTCAAGGTAACCATGAAGCTTAGCCATATCCTAATTCCGATGAGAGATTTCAAATGTTGTTTGTTAAATCTTGAGTTGCTTCGAATTGTTAGTGTATGAAGAGACAGCTGGGTTGATGGTCAATGATCCTGTTCTACGGACACATAAGGTACATTATTGAGTAATGGATGTATATCTTGCAATCTATCTTGAAACTCAATGTTTTAACATTTTATGCTATTCATCCAATTTGGTGTTATTGATATACTGCAGCCACTTTCTGTGGAGCTTGGACCTGGTATCCTCGGAAATATCTTTGATGGGATTCAGGTTTCATCTTGTGCTTCTGAAAAGTTTACTGCAATCATTTACACTTGCAAAATGTTTGATATGGACGGTCAAGATAAACATTTAGTGTGCATGCTAATATCAATAGCTATTGCACATGAAACAGACGTTTTTTCTTTGCAATTTGTATTATGTTGTGTTATGACTTGATGCATTGCAATGTGGATCTTCAAAAGTATGTTGAGATTGTTTAAATGCATTATTAACATTGCAAACAAATTTGCCAACAACCTGAGATATTTTTCGAGAAGATGTGCATGGCAGGTTTTCCTTGTGATATCAGTACCTGAAATTCAGCTTTAGAGCTAATGTCATTTTAGAGTGTTGAGAATCTGCAGGTTTCATAGCTAATCTGCTCTTTATGAAATTATTCTCCATGGAGTGTTATTTTGGATTCTCTGGATGTTGTATCAAGCTACTAGAATTGGCTAACACACATGGCTTGCGCCTGTTGTATAGTCTTCCATTCATTATTGATGAGAAAATGCTACAAAGAATGTTATTATTTGGGGCTAAGGTATTCCTTGGACTCTTTCCTATCATTCTACATGGAGACTAATTTGGATTTTCTAGGACAACTAGTAGGATCGGCTAAGTCACACGGCATTTTATCTATGAAGAAATGCCAAAACAGATGCTATTATAGATGTGAAATTACGCCTCAGGACCTTTTTGAAGTTTTGTACGTTATATATGATTTCTCTGATTTGGAAAATTTAATTGAACTGCTTGTTTCCATGTAATGGATGATTGTTCGCTTTCAAATGTGCAAACACTTACTTGTTTTGGATGCCATGGATGGTTGAATATTTGTGAGCTGCATCTTCAATGCATCTGACTTTGTTTTCTTTTCTACAGCGGCCTCTAAAAGCAATTGCAGTAAAATCTGGAGATGTGTATATACCTCGTGGGGTGGCTGTCCCTGCTCTGGATAAGGACTATTTATGGGAATTTGAACCAAAAAGATTATGTAATTATCCTCAGCTTTTGTGTTCTAATGGAAGGCGTAAATGAAAGAAAGGGAGGTTTTTGCCTCCTTGTTTAAGTGCGCCGATTTTTCGTTTCTAGCATGAAATATTAGGAAAACTTGTGAAATACCACAAAAAGTATAGGAATTTATCAGAACTGTGCATATTTCCATAGATTTTGTTTCCATTTATAAGCATTTTCCTCTAGCATTTGCAGTCCTTGTAGTGAACAGGAATACTTTTTTTATTAACTCCTTTACTTTTGCAGCTGTTGGAGATGTGGTAACTGGTGGAGACCTTTATGCAGTAAGCATTATTCAGAAGAAGATATTAGTGATTCTTCATTTGATGGTCTACATAAAAATAAATCACCTTTTTTTTTGTTTTCTTCCTCTTCTTTGATACAGTCAGTTTTTGAGAACAGCCTCATGACTCATCATATTGCTGTACCCCCAGGAGCAATGGGAAAGGTCACTTATGTGGCTCCAGCTGGTCAGTATTCAATCAAGGTCGGTACTTTTCATTAGATATGCAGACATACACAAATGTGTATATATACATGTATGTCATATTTTGTGGAATATATACATACACAATTTGTGTTTATATGCATGTGTATGTGTGTCTTGTGTATATCTAGATTGTGTATCATATTCTGTTAAATTTGCATCTGCGTCTGTCTGTATACATGTTCAACGTTTACCACTATATCTAGAGCTGTGTTGATGAGATGTTCACTATCTTCTCTTTTCAGGACACGGTGCTTGAGCTGGAGTTTCAGGGCATAAAGAAATCAATAACCATGCTTCAGGTATTCTTTGTTATTTTTTAGCATCTCATGAATTCAATGAAACAATTCCCCATGTGAATATCAGAACTGGGAATTATTTTAGTTTGATTGTCTGAACTGTCTACTGTGAATTGACTTTCGCCCGTCATAGACATGGCCAGTAAGAACACCAAGGCCAGTAGCTTCAAAACTTGCTGCTGATACACCGTTGTTGACAGGACAAGTGGGTTTGTCTCTCTTATTTCTTACTTGATTGATCATTTACACACTAAAGATTATTCTTTATGGATAATCTGTAAATTGACATTTGTTCTCTCTGCTTAATAGAGAGTCCTGGATGCTCTATTTCCATCTGTGTTAGGAGGTACTTGTGCGATTCCTGGTGCTTTTGGCTGTGGTAAAACAGTTATTAGTCAAGCTCTTTCAAAGGTTTGTTTACTACTGCATGTAAGGAAACTACATTGATTATTGATTATCTAAAGCTTTCTATTTGCATCTGGAGTGCTTTTGCAGTACTCTAATTCTGAAACGGTCGTATATGTCGGATGTGGAGAGCGGGGAAATGAGATGGCTGAGGTATTGGTTTGGATTTTCACTCATATACCTGCTTTTTTTCTCATGTTTGAAAAACGTTTTTCTACAATGAAACGAGGGCCTGAATTGATTATGCTGCTTGCTTCTGTTTATAAAGGCATTGAAGCCGTTTACATGAAAATGTAGTGTCCCTTCATGTTACACCTAAAAAGCTCTTTGCAAATAGAAATTGTAAGTTAAAAGTTATGCCAAAGTGCATGTGTTTGAATGACAACACTGTAGTTATCTTGGATGAAGGTTGTTATATTAGTAAGAGTTCCTCCAGCAGTTCTTATTCAATACGACTGCCATATACAGAACTTACATGTTTGCTGTTTGCCCTTTCAGGTGTTGATGGATTTCCCACAATTGACAATGACATTACCAGACGGGCGTGAAGAATCTGTGATGAAACGAACAACATTAGTGGCCAACACATCAAACATGCCTGTCGCAGCAAGAGAAGCATCTATATATACGGGTTTGCATATTCAGAATATCAATTATATTCTGTGGAAGCAAGCATAAAATATGTAATGTGTCTCTAACCGCAAGTGGATGGTATCTTTTTGAAAAATCAGGTATTACACTAGCAGAGTACTTTCGTGATATGGGCTACAATGTCAGTATGATGGCGGATTCTACTTCCAGATGGGCAGAGGCACTTCGTGAAATTTCAGGACGTCTGGTACTTTCTATCTTTTATTCAAAAAGCTTCTTTCATGAGGAAACTTTGGTCTTGTTTCGGTACTTATATATAACGATAACCTTCTTTAAAGTTGTCCATGCTTAAAACAGTGCTGAAATCTCTGGTTTTTAGGGTATCTGTATTATTCTGTTTGCATTTTTCTTTTCCAAAAGTATTCGATGCAACGTTGCTTTACTGTAAGAATGTTGAAACCTATGGCATTAACTGATTCTAGGCTGAGATGCCAGCAGACAGTGGCTACCCTGCATATTTAACTGCTCGATTAGCATCATTTTATGAGCGTGCTGGAAAAGTCAAATGTCTCGGGAGCCCTGATCGCACAGGAAGTGTAACTATTGTTGGTGCAGTCTCTCCACCGGGTGGAGACTTTTCAGATCCAGTCACAGCAGCCACTCTTAGTATTGTACAAGTGAGTAGGCTGTTTACTTGTGTGTGATTGTTCGACAATATTGTCTAAATATTTATTGCGCATTGGAAAGATTAGGGATGGAAAAATGATAATTATGTGCATACTTGCATAAATATGTGTGTTCGATGAATGAGTAGGCATACTAAAATAAGTTCTTTCTGGGTAAAGGGAATTGAAAAAACTATTCAAACTGGAGAAAAGTGGGGCTATAAACCTCTTGAGACTTGAAAGAAAAGAGAAATAAGTCTTTCTAATCGCAGCTATATAAGTGATTCAAAGCAGCCTGAAAGTTTATACAGTGACACTATTTACAGACTCAAATATGTTACACCAAGTTGTGGCAAAGTGGTTTTTAAACCACATGAAAACATGTAAAGAAGTGAAGGCTGTTCACTATCTGGAGAATCCTCGAAGGCTGTAGGATAAGATAACTCAGGTGAACATTACATGTTGGATCGATGAGAAACTAGAGCAAAAAGACTTTTACACAGCTACTAGGTACATGGAAAATTTTGTTTTAATCCCCAAGATTCCTCTAGATGTACTCTGAGAAATGCCAGGGTCTTTAAAGGTGACGTCATAAGATTAAACTTTGAGCAGGGGTTTTATGTGTTTTTTGATGGATTTTGTTTTTCAAAACCGAGAACTCCTTGTGATCTTTATCATCTTTTGGATTGTCCTCAGGTGTTTTGGGGGCTTGATAAAAAGCTTGCACAGAGAAAGCATTTTCCTTCTGTCAACTGGCTTATATCGTACTCCAAATATGCCAAGGTTCCTGTTGAAAATATCTATTTTCAGAGTGTTACCATTCCTGCAATGTACCATTTTACCCATTTACTTGTTTTTTTGTCCTTTCGCAGGCATTAGAGTCGTTTTATGAGCGTTTTGATCCTGATTTTATCACCATCAGGACGAAAGCACGTGAAGTGTTGCAACGCGAAGATGATCTTAATGAAATTGTGCAGGTCAGGTTGTCAAGCTTGAAACCACACCGAATTTATGCCATTGTCACTCTAGAAAAGATTAAATAATATCATTTATCAATCTATTTAAACGTAGTTGGAAAATGATGTGATCATTTCAGCTTGTGGGAAAAGATGCTTTGGCTGAAACAGATAAGATAACGCTTGAGGTAGCAAAACTCCTTCGTGAGGATTACCTGGCACAGAATGCCTTCACGCCGTATGTACCCTTTCCCCAGAACTTTATTTTGTTCACTTTTATGACCATTCAAACAAGAGAGTGGATTGGCTTATGATGAGCTTTATGCCATGTGGCAGGTATGACAAGTTTTGTCCATTCTATAAGTCAGTTTGGATGATGCGAAATATTATCCATTTCAATACGCTTGCAAATCAGGTAGAATGAATTAACAATGTGCATCAATTTAATCTATCCAATTCTTTTCTTTTGTGGATTGGTTGTTCTTAATGTTAAACTTAGTTGCATCACACGCACACATAGGCTGTGGAACGAGGAGCAGGAGCAGATGGTCAAAAAATAACTTACAACATTATCAAGCAAAGGCTGGGCGATCTTATCTACCGCTTGGTGTATGTTTCTTCTTGTTAATCATAGGTGTTTTTAGGTGTGGTCTCATGTGCTTGTGCATATGTACAAGTGCTCTTTTGCAATCTGCTTCCACTTCTGTGCATATTTATAATTCAGGCCAGAAACGAAGGTTGTACCTATGCCTGGATTTTGTTGCATATAATATCCATATCCAGATTATTGAGGTTGCATATGATTGCATTTATGCCTCAAATACATTGTAGATGTGCATTGTACACAGTACTGTCAGGGTACTGTGTAGATGTGCATTGCACACATATATACTGTCAGGGTACTGTGTAGATGCACATACATGCACACACATAATCATGCATATATGCTCGTGCATTTTGTATATGTCTATCTCTAGATCTAAGCATTCCTAGTAATTTCACAGACATGCATGCATAAAGCTGTTTTTTTTGGCTATTGCTTATATAAATGTGTTCTCTTTCTTTCGGCTTTCCCTCTCTCATTCAGTTCACAGAAATTCGAGGATCCTTCAGAAGGGGAGTCTGTGCTAATCGAGAAATACAAGAAGCTCAACGAAGACTTGACCAACGGATTCAGAGCCCTCGAAGATGATTACCGCTAAGTGACGAAATTTGTTTTTTTGCATGTTTGCTGTATATTATTTCGGTACTGCAGGATTCTACAAAGTGAGTTTCTGGGCTCAAAAATCTTTTCTTTTTTGAGGCTGGGAATAAGGGCTGTGGATTTTTTTTTTTATCGAGTCCCCATTTGGATAGATGACACTGATCATATGTAAAAATAATTGATAAAAGGACCCCATTTTGGTGAAAAAGAATCTGGCAGTTTACTGATTCATTACAAGGTTGACTGGCACACAATGTCAACGCTTCAGAAAATCTCAGCCACTTGTACTTAAATAAAATGCAGTGTCTATTTTGATGCATACATTTTGACGGCTTGTGTCTACTGCTGTATCTTCTCATATGATGAATTGAAAAAGTTTGAACCACACTGCAAGTTTAGGGTTTGGTTGACATAATAAATGTTTTATGAAGCAAGCTCTGATTGCAGACCTAGACAGTTCAAAACTTAACTTACTGACCAGCTTACAAGTTTTTGGTTGAATTCCAAGAAGAGGATCAATGGAAATTTCTGGTCGTTACGATAAGGTTCTCAAGAAAAAAACCGTATGCAGGTTTGCAACAGGGAATGCATATTGTTTTGGCATTTGGGTTTGCTTATGATGGGATGTGGTTTTCAGCACAATGTCATTTCTCCATGGCTTCTAAACCCTAAACCCCTGGGGAGTTCCATATTATTCTCCAATGCAAGTTGCAACAACTATACCAAACATCTCCAGCAGATCGAAATCGACAAAATAGAACGTACTTTTAGATCGTTAATTCGAGTTCGAAGTTGGCTGATTAAGATTTTTGTCTCTGATTTGCTTGATTTGCTTGTGTTTTCCTTTTTTCCTTCTGAAAAGAAACCAAGATTCCACTCGGTACCAACTGATCAGTCAGGTCTTGAATGGTGGATGAGCCATTGGTGAGTAATGTTGAAATCTGTCTGGTTTAGGATTTAGGGTTTAGTTAGGGTTTAGGGTTTAGGATTTTAGGGTTAGAGTCTGCTCAGAACGAAAAGAAAATGAAATCTGGAAAAAAAAAACAAGCGTTGCTTTTTAATTTTTGTTTTTCTTTTGGGTGGTGATCTGTTTCACTCCTGCTTTTTTTTTTGTCAGAAAACGCAGAAAAACAGGGGATGCAAGAGAACGCAGGTGGTATGTTGCTGGAGATCTCTGATGCTCCAGAAAGCAATCCACGTCTTATAAATAGCTTCAGATGTGATCTGAGCAGCAGCGCCAGACAGCAAACTGAGAGAGCGAGAGAGAGAAAGAGAGATTCTTGTTCAGTGCTTACACTACCCATATCTGTTTCTTTGTCCATCTGTGATAATCTTCTTCCTACAGTGTTCAGTTTGATCTCCTCCTCGTAACAGTGATTTCCAGAAGAAGAAGAAGAAAACCCAAGGCATAGAAGAAGAAATCCTTGGAGTTTGCACCGGACCACTGTTCCAGAAGAAGAAGAAATCCTTGGAGTTTGCACCGGACCTGATGGTGATGGTGAATGATCGTGAGGATGATGATGAGAACAAGGAAACGACGACGGTGAACGAGACGCTCAAAGATTTGCGATTTGGTACTCTTCCACCGGACCGGGTGTTGATGGTGAATGATCGCGAGGAGGAGGAATTAGAGAACAAGGAAACGATGACGATCAACGAGAAGCTCAAAGATTTGGGATTTGGTAATATTCCTCTGCCTCCCGAGTTCAATCTCGCCTGCATATGTCTTGAAGGAATGATTTTGATGTGTTGCAAACTTTGCTTCTGGTCATTTACACATTGCATGATTCCTTCCAAAGTTGCATTACCGAATTTCGTCGAACCTGTGTATACCTAAGCTCTAGCGACCCCTAATCACTAGATCTTTGTGCTTTGCAAGCAATACTAACTAGATCATGGGTCTTTCCTTATTCGACTTGCTTCTCAATATGGGACACAATATGTTAAACATATGTGCATGGTATGTGTCTTATTGCTTCATATCTATTCAGTTCGACGATTCAATTTTGGAAAGAAAAGATAAAAAAAAAACCATTTGCATAATAACACTTGTAAATCTCCAGGTTCGATGCCTTTTCATTCTTGATGAGAGGAATGTTTGACTGCAGATGATTTGTACGAGCTTTTCCGTGCGATTCTAACTGCAAAAGATACAAAACAGGTGTCAAGCAAGCTCATACATACGTATTGAATTCTGATAGTCAAAGAGTGGAATTCTCAGAATATACATATATATATAGCATAAAAGAATTCTGAGTAATGGGATTTGTGTTGAATCAGTCGACTCTGGAATTGTTAATTCATGCAGATAACTGGTCAGCTTGCCCTCCTCAAGGATGCGATGCCCAAAATCATCTCCAAGTATACAGATATAGGTATATAATTAAAGGCTTACAAGGATTTTGGCTTTTCATTATCAGTTTCTTGTTGAATCTCTCATATTAGAAGCATTTTAGCCATTGATTTTTGGAAAAGAAGAAAGTGCACACCCGACATTGTATTAAACTCGAGGTCTTTCTGTTTTCGTGTGCTTGTTTTTTCCTATCTTTTTTTGTTTGAAGGAGTAGCCACTGAACCCAAAGCTCAAGAAGAAGAGCAAGAGATTTCACGGTATTGCATCCAATCAGAGGAGGAGTTGCCATGCCTCCACAAATCTCCTGATCCAGCTCAAGCAGCAGCAAACACTGCAGCTCACGAAGGAGATCAAATCCTGCAGCAAGCAAGCAGTATAGGATCTGCTGAGTCGGGGCATTGTGATCAACACAAGCAAAAAGATGAGGAGGAGGAGGAGGAGGATCACAAGTGCAATGGCACGATTCGATCTTCAACGAGTATTGATTGCCTGGAAGATGAAAATCCGGGCAAATTAAACCTAGGCCTCCCGCTTCCACAGGTACCGAATGCGGGGAGCGAAGAGACGCAAGAGATTACAAGGGCTGCTCAACATCATGAAACCAAACCGATCCAAAGCAGTTCACAAGAGATTCATGCATCATCCTCTTGTTCCTCCTTTTCCTCACCTCCATCTCAAGTATCATCCCATCCATTGCTAGATTGCAGCGTTACCCCCTCTATTACGGACAGCCGAGATTGGCTCCAGGTTTTGCTAGGTGGTTCCAGAGAGAATGCATTTGCAGACCATAAGAAGCTGCCGAGGAGAAGCGCTGCGGAGAAGGGTAAGAGCATCTTGTTATTGCCTTCAAGTAACTCAAGAGGCAGCTCGGCAGTTATGCCGCGGCCTTATGCCTCTGCCAGCTCAATCAAGGCCCGGCTGCCGGACGATGGAAACACAAAGAGCAAGAAGCAATCGAGTGACGAGATTAATGGTGGTGATGGTGTTGTTAGCGATGAGAAGGACGATGGTGCTGCTTCCGATTGTGGTACGGTTGAGCATGAGTTTGAGCTGAAGGGTGCCATGATTGGTGGGGCCTGGAGAGATGATGCATGGGAGATTGTCGCGGAGAAGAAGAAGAAGAAGATGTTGAAGAAGAAGAAGTTCTATGATGATGATGCCATGGAAGGGGAGGGGATGAATCCGACGCTCGGGAAGGAAGAGGGTCAGAGCTGTTTTAGCTCGCATTTGGATGCCGGTCATGTTGGTGTAAGCAGCAACGGACCCCCGATTTCACTCATCGCTAACGCATATGATGCATTGCTCAGTACTAGCCAACTAGGATCCACCTTCTTGCCAGATGAAAATGTAGAGGAAGTCGTTGCGAAGAAGAATGGGAGCAAGAGGAGGAAAAAGAGGTCTAAGAAATTAGCATCCATTGCTAGTGATGATGAGCCTTTAGTAGCAGAGACTGCAGTGGCAATGCAATCAAATTGTGATACTAAGGTAGCATGGAGAGTGGGACTTGGTGTGCTCTATGCAGCCCTCACAACAATATTTGTTCTATTCTTTGTGTTCTTTAGTTTTTTGTGAACAAACAATTGTTCATTTATACATACATATGGCCGCTTTGTTGAATTTCAAGAGCTTTCTTTCTTTTTTTTGTTCTCATAGCATTGAAATAACAGTTTGTTCTTACATTAAATCCTTAGGTGATTGCTTCTTTTTTCTGTTCTCATAGCATTGAAATAAGAGTTTGTTCTTACATTAAATCCTTAGGTGATTGCTGGGTATGACACAACTATCATTGTTAACTGTGCTCAATACATGTATTGTCGTATTGCCCAAAAGAAGAAGATTTTTTTTTCCCAACTGCCTTTAGTATATGCAGTTTTGTTTTGGAAGATTCTTGAAAGGGCCAACCATGGATGGAAACATGACAGATTTTGTCTGATTCTCTCGTCCCTCGATTCAACCTTAACTAGCAGTCTTTGCTATGGAAGAACTGAAATCCATTACACAAATTTTTCATGGAATGTTCTCCTCCCAAGTCTGCTACTAAAAATTGGAGAAAATCCCAATGAAGAAATGGTCTGTCGTGTTGCTCAGAAATGAGACAAATTGTCTTAGACTTAGAACCTGGTTTTGATTAGACATGAACCTCTATCATGATGTATTTTATCGGTCTCCTAGCCATAGCTCGGAATGTTCATAAGCTCAGCAGCTTTACTAACACACAAAACAGAAAGCTAAGCTGTGCATTTAGGATGCCACCATCAGAGCAACCAGCAACTAAACACACAGAATCGATTCCGTTCCTAGGAATCCCAGTCTCTTGCAAATCCATTCTGCTCGTGTCCATTTGTCTTTGATAAAAGAAAACCTTTTGGCATTATTGTTGTACTGATATGGAGAAGTTGGTGAGAGATTCTGCAAAAGCACGATCGGAAATCTGTGCTAATGATCTCAGTACTGTCGCGATGGTAGTTGGGAATTAATCAATGCAGGTATATATATATATCACCATCCATCCAGACATGAATGAAACAAAAACCAACCATATCATTGAAGAGGGCCACGAAGAATAAGAGTCATGTGTTTGTATGGATTATTATTATGACTAAGATCGGTAGCCTAGTAGAGGCTGATGAGGAATCTTGCTAAAGCAAAAAGGAACAGATTACTTGACAATATTGTTCTTCCAAAATCGAAGGGAGAAGTGTTCTATACCTATATATGTTGCACATATACAATGATCCAGAATCGAAAGAAACTTAATTCCAATCTTAATCCTTCATGAAACTAACACATCCCCACTTGTAAAATAGTAAAGCATCCATAGGTGCTCAAGATGGGGGGCACAAAGAAAGCTTGACAGAACAAATTTGATTGAATTTCAGAACAAAAATCTGATTCAAAGAAACGAATGATTCCTCCACTCCATACGTTCTTCCAAAAAGCCAAAAAGAAAGAAGTTTCTCCATCCCAATGACTTTGACAAAAAAGATTTGGGAATGAATGGGAAGATCACGTCTTTTTTCAAGTGGGGACGGTTCTCTGATTACACTGTAGGTATGTATATGTACATCATAAAAAAGAACACTTCAACAACGAAGAGATTAAGAAGGAATTTTGGGGGGGTGGGATTTGGACTAACCAGGGGTGGGGATTTTACAGAGGAAAAACAAAAACATGGGGTGTGACCAGAGATTATTGATCATCACTACAAGCAAGTAGTAGTAGTAGAATGGGCGATAAATCGGAACTATCATCGTCCATGGAAAAGGAAAAAAAAAACGATTGTATGTATACAATTATACTGATGAATCAAAACGTCGGGTGAAAACAAACAATAACCGCGAATCGCAGGGCAATCTGGCGAGGTTTTCGATCCAATATTTGTCGTTGGTTGGTTTCTCAGTAGTAGTGGTCAGGATGAATCAGCAATGGGGGCTGCTGCAGCAGCCATGGGCTCATGATGATGATGATGATGATGATCCATCCTTAGCGTGCTATTCTCCCACTTCTTGAACGATGGGGAGCGATGGAATCGACAGCGGAATGATCCGGCATGTGTTGTCGGGGCACATACACACTGCGGCTTCGGGCTCGAAGGAGATCGCGGCGAAGGCAACGAAGCTGATGGTGACGGTGATGGTGATGGTGATGGTGATGGAGATCCTCCCCTCCACTTGCTGCCACCATTGCTACCGCTACCATGACTGTGATTGTTGTGGCTATGGCTGTGATTAGGACTGTTGCTGCTGTTATTACTGTAACTGCCGTTTCTTCTCCTCGACCCACTCGGAGATGTCGATGGCGACAGCAACGACGATGACGAGGATGAGAAGGAGGATGATGATGGAGACGACGGGGAAGCAGGCACCGTCGAAGATGAGGAGGGCGAAGAATCCATGGCCTCTTCGAGGGCGTGTGTCGTGTGGGTGTTGTTGTTCGCCTTGCGACAACAATTCCTGCAAACAGCAGCCTGGAGCAAGCAAGAAAAACGGGCCTCAGAATTCCCAGCCGTGCTCACGATGATATCAAAGAAGTCCTCCGCGAATCCTCGCGATGGTTCTGGCTCAGAATTCTAGGCCGCCGTGCTGATGATAAAAAAAGGGCCTCCTGGTCCTTCAAATTCTAGCGATGGGATCAGAAATCCTTCCTAAATGCCGTGCTGTAATCCGCTATCTGTGCATCATTTGTCTACTGGATCGATGCATGGATGCAAGAGGGATGCATGCAGACTAGACTGATGAAAGGGATGGTACGAATCCCCCCGATCGCAGCAAAACGGGAGCAAAGCAAGCAAAGCAAGCAAGCAAGCAGGCATGGTGGATGAAGGCGGCCAAGTTTCTGGGCAAAGCCTAGCAGCATGAATCGAACAAGGGAGAGACACAATGGGGGGGAAAAGGAGCAGCAGCAGCAGCAACAACAACAACAACAAAAGGAACCAAAGGAACAACAAATGGATCAACAACAGCAGCAACAACAACAACAAAAGGAACAAAAGGAACAACAAATGGATCAACAACAGCAGCAACAACAACAACAAAAGGAACAAAAGGAGCAACAAATGGATCAACAACAACAACAACAGCAAAAGGAACAAAAGGAACCACAAAAGGATCAACAACAACAACAACAACAGGAACAAAAGGAACAACAAAAGGATCAACAACAACAACAACAACAACAACAACAACAACAACAACAATAACAACAACAACAACAACAACAACAACAGAGGAGGAGGAGAATCCATGGCGAGCAAAGAAGGAGACGAAGGAGGAAAACAATTCTCCACAGCATCCGATTACAGAAACGATGGAGAGGGAGAAAGAAGCGACTGACCTGTTCGCTTCGAGAAGCTGGCGATGGGCGATGGGCGATGGGCGATGGGCGATGCAGAGCAGAGAAGCTGTTCTCTGCTCTGCTCTGCTTATAACAAGAAAGGGAAGAACGAGAAAGAGAAAGGGAGAAGGACAGAGAGGAACGGCGGACAAGTGTGAAACGGCCGCGGGCTTTTTTATTTTGCTTTTTTGCTTTTTTGCTTTCTTTGCGTTTTTGCGTTTCCTGCGTTTTTGGCGGCTAGCCGCCGTACGGACGCCACGTCAGCGGGCCACGTGGCGCCACGTCAGCCCTCACGGATCGATGTTATTTATAGAAAAAAAAAAAGAAACCCTAAAATGAAACCCTAAAAAAAAACCCTAATCTTCCTGGAACGTAAACGCTTTCTCGCAGAGCTTCCGAAACCTTCCGCAAACACGAACGTCAGGTTCTCGCAGATCTGACGATCGATCGATCGATCGGATGGATGCTACGCGTTTTCTGCTTCTGCTTCTGCTTCTTCGGAAAACAAAAAAAAGAAGAAGAAGGAACGATCCTAAACCTTCCCTTCGTCGTGTTCGGAGAAATCGATGTGTGCCCCTTAAAAATGCGGATAATTTTTTGCCGACTCGTCACGGCCCGGAACACACTTCTTCGTCGGCGATTCGATCGATTCGCGAATGCTCGAATCCTTCTCGTTTGCATTTCCGCAGCTTGCAGAGAAAGCCCCGGGGGGTTCGTTCTCTGGGCCCACTGCCTGATGTAACGGATGCATTCGACCTTTGGTGAACCTTGATCCCTTTGCTTGCATGGTGAACATCGAATGATCGTATTCGTAAATTGCGATTCGCATTCTACTCCCGTGAAACGAGTGAATGCATCGGCATTAATTAGCATACGTTAGTTGATATTGGCCTAAGAAGACGTTAATATATTCTTGTTTCTTTCTCTCTTTGTCTCTCTCTCTCTCTGGGGAAGGGCCCCAGGCGACTTCTTCTGCATTCCGAAACGAATATCGTCCAACTCTACACCATGCGAAAAGATCATGTCCTTTTTCCATGTGTGGCCTCCATGAGTTCGTGCGTTTCTAGCCATCGGATCGTGAGAAGATCGGGGTTTTTCCGGTTCGTACGGCGCTATATCGCATATGGGCGGATTTTTCCGAATCTCGTCCGCCAGCTCATCGCAGATTACAAATTGTGGATTGTTTTGTGGTGGGATTGTGATTCATGGAATGCAATTGCAACAACAACAACAACAACAACA
>JBBBWG010029532.1:61301-72790 GCA_037176905.1 Azolla pinnata
CAACAACAACAACAACAACAACAGCAACGATAATCATCATAATCGGCAACGCAAATAGTACGCATCACGAACAGCATGGAAAGAAAGATCATTTCTTCTACATTTTTCTGTAGAAGAATTCATTTTGTATTCCTTAGAACTCGAATGTTTTAGTAAGCCTACCATTCTCTGTGGCCTGAAGCATACTTTTTTCTTTCTTTGGTGATGCATCGATCTCGAATGCTCGAATCGTTCTCGATCGCGTCGTTGCAGCTCGCAAAAGTAAGACGGTTCGTTCGATGATTTATATGCATAATGCAAATGGACCAAATGCAGGCATGCATGTCTTAATGAATGCATGCGTTTGCGTGTGTGTGTTTGTGTTTGTCTGAATGTATGTCAATCAGTGTCGTTACCTCTACCTCGACATGCGATGTCCGGCTTTTTGAAACCACTCAATTATTTGGAAGACGACAAAAACAAGACAACATATCGCTCGTTGCGATCGATGCGATCGATCGATCGATGCACTAATCGATACGGCATTTTCAGCATTGCAAAAAGGAATCGGTCCGGCTCTATGCTGACCCACTTGTGAGGATAAGATTATTAATCTAATCTTGTGTGTGTGTGTGTGTGAACGAGGCGATTTCCGATGCCATATATATATATATATATATATATTGTACATAATCAGGGGCTCACAGTTTAGTGAGATGATAGATCAGGATCAGGATCATTAGGGTTTAGGGTGATCGCTTTTGGCAAGCTGGTTAAAGTTTAATTGCGTCGAATGGCATCATTAGCAGCCCTAGTTATGCTAATCCCCCAAGGTCATTAGCACTGCCCTTGCACTACTAATTTTGGACCGCTCTGATGCCGATCACAACCAGCTAGCTCGTCGCTGATGGGCGCAAAACAAAAATATCAGGCTCCCTCGATATGTAATGCTTTCCCAACAACGATTGCGACCAGAAGCTTCGATGTTGTCGTTATTATTCTGTGGTGGGATTGGATTCATGGGTTCTACACGCAGAAAACGGTCGAGATAATCAGAGAGCTTGCGTGGATCACGATTCACGAATAACGTTGAATTTTCGGAGGATCGGGACAATGGTGCAACGAGTTGCTGATGAGCGAGAGACGGATGGGCCCAAACCGATCCGAGAACAAACCACAAATCCTTTTGGAAGCCCCACAGCTGGAGCCTGAGATTTTCTCAGACGTTTTTCGCTTCGACACATCGACTCTGTTACATGATTTTTCTGGGTGACTGATGCACGAAACGTAAGTCGCACATGGGTTTTGCAAATGAGTGGCGGTGCAATAATAAAGTATAATCACATTACGTTGTAACGTTGCTGCCGCCCACGATTTGTGATTGAGAAGTTGGCCAAAATAATTATTAATCGCGAGGTTCAATAGACGTCAAATTAACCACTCGATTAATGCTCAACTACTTGATTAAAATACCAAGCTGACGCGTCGATCAATTAATCAGATTCTAGAATTACCAACTTTTTTCTTTTTTATCGAACATACATAGCAAGGGAATCGATCAGGATCAATCGGTGGGAAGCGATTAGGAATAGAATCAATGCTAATAACAAACTTTTAATCGGGTGGCAATCTTTACCACAAGATCAGATCAAGCGTTAATTTGTAACTTCTGATTTCTGGAGGCGTTAAAAATGTGATTTATAATTTTGTTAGTCGTTTTGTTTTTGGTAATTCTCCCTATATATATGTATAAATATATAAAAAACATATATTTATATTTAAACTCCTTCATTTTGCCACCCACGATTTGTGATCGAGAAGTTGGCCAAAATAATTATTAATCGCGAGGTTCAATTAATATCAAAATTAACTACTTGATCAATACCAAACTGACGCACAATCAATCAATCAGATTCTAGAATTCCCAACCTTTTTCTTTTTTTATCGAACATACACAGTAAGGGAATCATCGATCAGGATCGATCGGTGGGAAGCGATCAGGAACAGAATCAATACTAACGGGCTTCTGATCGGGTGCTAATCTTTACTGCGAGATCAGATGAAGCGTTAATTTGTGATTTCTGATTTCAGCTGGCATTAAAAAATGTAATTGATAATTTTGTCAGGCATTTTGTTTTTGGTAATTCTCCCTATAGATATTATTTATATAATTATGTATATATTTATATATTTATATATTTATTTAAATTTCCCTTCATTTTTGCTCCGCCAAAAAATGAATTAGTTCAATAACACTATTTTTTTGATATTTTAAATTCCGGCATTTTCCATAGCCGGATTTCTTCCTTGTAACTGCTTCCTGAATGTTCTCTGCAGAGCTCGCGACGAAGACGACGAAGACGACGGCCCCTGCTTCCGCCCCAAGAACGCCATCGCCATCGCTGACAGCCTCTCCGTCCTTCCTACCTCCAGGTTCTTTTCTTTTCCTCCCTGATTCTGTGTGTAGCGCGTGCTTCTTTCAGGCTTCCCGCACCGCCTGCTTTCTTTCCCGCTGCTTTGTTTCTCAGTCTTCTCATTTGCCCGTGCCTCCATTGGTGGTTGGTGATTGGTGGTTTGGCAGAATATTGCTGTGATGGGCTCGATTGGAACCAATCTATTGTAATTAGAAATCAATCTTGAATGATGAGAATGGGAAAAATCTGATTTTTTGTCACCGATGTCTAATACAGTCAAAATCAAGATTAGTTTTGTCATTATCAGGATTTGCAGTTGGTAATATAACGGCTCTACCTTTGTTTATCTCCTCAATGCTTCAGTTCCTCGCGCTTATTTTATTTACATGTTGATGGCCCTCTTAGTCTCCTTGAGAATTGATGATGTGGATGACGGATGGCAGATGATGTGGCACCTGCACGTAGGTGTGTCATCCGCCTCCGATCATCCACGACATCAGTACCCAGATTCAACATGGAGAGGGAGAGGGGCATCAACATGTGAATAAACAAATCACGGAGGCAAAGTGTCAAGAAAAAACGATTAGGAAGGAAAATTGATGTTTTTGACTATCAATGTTGCATGACTCGAGCCCACTGTGACTATGTATGTTGTCAAATGGTCAATCCACTCATTTTAGCTAAATATCTCATCGATTTGATGATGACCTGCCTCCATTATTCTTGCTGATGAAGAAATGGGGTTTTGTACTGTACTCCATCAAAGGTTTTGCTTAAGTACGGCATTTGAGGCGTGTAGTTTTTTCTAGCCTTTTTGTGCTATCGTTCTTGGTCAGGATTAAGTGATGCCGTGAACTGTGAACCTCTGTGAACATGATCAATGCTGCAGGTTTTTTTTTGTATGTAATCAATATAGAGGGCCAATGCGATTGGGACCAAGGTGGGTTCGGTTTTTTCTTGATCTATGTTTCTTTCTAATAACAGACGATCTAGTGGAGATTTGGACCAATGACAAAGTTGTCTTAGCTTTTGCTTAATTCAATAAAGTTTTCCGTAGTACGAAATCACGGGCTGCTGCATCTTCCTCAGGTGCTAGCAGGGGTTTGACCAGCTATGGTGTTCTCGGATGATGATGAGGAGCTCAATGATGGAGATGAAGAAGAAGAACGTGTCATGGTACAGATCTGATTACGAATCATAACAGCTCCTTGCCACATTGAAACAAAATGTATGTAAAAAAGAAAGAAGAAGAAGGAATTGTGTAAGTGGGAAGGCCAGATAAGTCTTAATTGAAGTTCTATTTTGCTTGATCAACGTATGCACAAGAGAAGGTGTGGAGTGGAGAACTTGTGGAGCATATTCCGAATGGCCCAGGCGTTGCCAAATACACAAATGGAGACTCATTTGAAGGGACATATAATATGGGAATCAAAGAGGGTCAGGGCTGTTACAGGTTTGCAAACGGTGCGGTTTATGAGGGTGGCTACATGAGCAATCTCAGGGAAGGGCAAGGAGTCATGAACTACCCTGATAAGAGCCGATATGAAGGTAATGTTTGTACATATATACATACATAGCCATGAGTATGATCCGATAGTGGACATTGTATATCTATGGATGTTCTTTGGTGCAAGCAGGATCATGGAAAGCAGGGAAGAGGGACGGGTTTGGGACGTACAACTATCCAAATGGGGACATTTACACAGGCGTTTGGGCAGACGATAAACAAGATGGGGATGGCACGTATTACTTCAACGCAAGCATGAGCCAGGTATACTTTGTTGATCCAAAGAATGCACATCAAAACAATTCGTTTGATTTGTATGGATATATATCTTTAGGATCTCAATCTGCTCCTTTTGAAAGATAATAGCTTTCTTAGATCCAAGACAACCCTGATTCATACATTGTTTTATATACTTTGTTAATAGAGAGGGTGTATTCCTAAGAAAACCATCTGTATTATATACTTTGTTAATAGAGAGTGTGTGTTGTTAAGAAAAACCATCTGTAAGACAGCCATTTTAATCTGTACAAACATCTCTAAGATCTCCTTTTGAAAAATCGTCTCTACTCAACCTCCTTTATTTTTTCTTCCCGTTCCTGCAGTTTTGTGGTCTATGGAAGCTCGGAAGCTTTCAAAGCGGAGAGTGGCGCCATCGAGATGGGAATGTATATGAAGGGAGCTTCACCTTGAATAAGCCCGACGGAGTGGGCAAGTTCAAGTTCTTCCAGTCGAACAATGTCTTGAGCGGCGAGTATGTCGACCAAAAATGGAACTCTGGAGAATTTATCTCTCTCCCAAACTGAGATATGGCATAATACGATTTCCTGGAACTTTTTATTTGTATTCAGAACTTGCTTGATGCCATCAGGATTTCGGCTTTGCAACAATAAGATGCCTTAATCCAAAGCATACTAGCAATCAAATAGAGTCTATAGAGAAGTGGAGTATAAAAGATTAGTTAAAGCCCTTGGGCTCTAGCATTCACCCATTCCAAAAGATGAACAATAGGCAGCCAACATATCTGATTTGCTCAGAATTCTGCAACGACGTTTCAATCCACCGTAAACTTAATAAAGTATCCCACAAATAGCTCAGAAGTTGAAATTCTTCGCAGAACTGACAAAAGCCCGTATCTGTATCCCTTACTTGAATCCACAATATCAAACATTTTAAAGTTTTTGGTCGATCAAATCAACCCTTTTAGGCAATCACTTACAGCCTTCATGATGCATTGCAACGATGGATATTTCATCAATTATTCATCTGGAAGAACACTTTCCTCAACAATACATCAAGCCATAGGGCATTACATTGTTATGCTTTGTCTTATAAGTTCTCGAATGATCTGATCTCTTCATTCAACCTCTACTGCCAAACTGGAAATCAATGAACAGAAAGTCTACATTCCTGAAAAATTACTTGTTGAGACTACATGAACGAACTCAGAACTCTCAATTTGATCACTTCCACATTCATTACCGCCCAATCAGACCGTATGAATGTTTCAAATTCAAGGTCATAACCAAACCGCTCCCAAAATTGTGCAATACGACTAAACGAACAATAGATTTATATATATCTTAATCCGAAAAAGCTTCATCTCATTGATCTCTCCACCATTCATAATCACCAGTATAATTTCAACCAAATCATGTTTCTTTGGGAGGTTTGTCATCGGGCTCTTCATCAGGATTCTCTTCTTCTTTTTTCTCTTCTTCTTCTTCATCTTCTTCAGGTGGATCAGTTGGTGGCGGTTGGGGAAGAGGAGTCTTCATTGGACTGAATTGAGGAAATATATCTGGCCTCCTTCCTGGACGAGGTCGTTCCCATTCCTACAAAAAAATTAGATTAAAGAAAAAAGGTTGAGCCTCATGGTGATTCACAGAAAATTTAATGCTTTGGTCGGCCTAAAACCAGCATATTCAACAGAGGGAGCTAGATCTTTGGGGCAATTCAGAAATCTATAGATGAACTGATGAAGTTGTGTGTGCCAACAAAACCAAGATATGAGCACATCTGTATGAGCAATTTATATGGACAGAAAATCATCATAGAAGATGTTAAGCATTTTATCATAATACAATTGCTCCTTAATGTGGCCTAAGATATCATGAGGAGCAAACAAACTGAACACCTAGTGCTTTAATCAAAGTAATGGATGAAAGCTAGAACTCTAAATCGTAACTCTGATACCGCAGTTACACTTAGAGCATGACTTTGAAATGCATTTTCACAGTATCAAGGGAATCAATTAAACACGTTCAAACTTCATTTCCTATTAATTTTATCTAAAAGATTAGTAGAGCAATTTAGAGTTTTGGCTCTCTTTCAGTTCCCCTAATATACTCTCAAAAAAGAGATTTACACGATGAACAATGATCTGCACATTGATGATAAAAGTTTGAAAGAACACAAAACACATATTTTGAGCTCAAGGGATAAGTGGATAGACACTAGAAGATTTCAAGGACAATGCATGCTAGAATCAGGCAACAATGACAGTTAAAAATATACAAACAGTGAAGCTCTAGCAATGCCAGCAAAGAAAACCATGGAAGCAATGAGGATGCCATATATATTTAGGAAAATTCTCAAACAGTTCACTGATGAGAATCATGCTTACAAACTCCTGGGAAAGTAAAGTGCTCCATGTTAGAGGCTAAATCTAATTGTAAGCATAGATAAGGAAATAGATGAGAGGAGAGAGTTCGAAACAATCTTGCTCTTATGAAACTCCTCAGCATAAACACGAGGTGACATGAGGTCATTTAGAAAGGAGAAGGTGTCTCTACTTGCACACATATTTTCTATGACAATTTCTGCTAGCATGTGGTAGAGGTTACCGCTTGAAACATTATGAAACAAGTCCAAGCACAGCCACGATTACATTATATTCACCATCCCTCACCAGCATTACAACAGTTAAGATAGTGTCACCGTGAAATTTATTTCAGCTTCAGACAGAAACTCGAAAAAGCTGAAATGTTGCATGGCTTTCAGAGTTAAGATTTGGCTTGGTGGTTTATATACATTTGAACCCTGCATCCCCGGAACTACATTATATAACCAAACCAGCAAGCATGTTTTGTTCAGATTATATAGCTTGGAAAGCCTGAAATGCTTCAATGGTTTAGGGTTTAGGATTTTCTTCTAGATTTAAACCCAAACCTCAGAAACGTTCACCAACCTACATTGTGGTTGATGTTTTCGATAGTTTTACCTCTGCTTAACGTTAGCTTCTTATCTCTCTTCTAAAGAGAACATGGTCTTAATCTGAATTTCATGAATCTTGTTTGGTCCAACCAGCACATCACATAGCAAAGCTGTTCTTCATTTTCTCTCCTCTTCTTAGACCCATAGCCATATGCTTCAAGTAGATTTCTCCCATTCTAGGCAATTTTCAGCTGATCGCAACGTTGACAGTTTTGGAAACAAATGATAAATGGCGGTCATTCCTCTTTCTGACACTATAAGAGCCATATCCACAGACTTGAGCTTTTCCAAAACCTTTTCTTTCTCACAAGAAAGGGTTTTTCGCCCCCGTTTTCTCACGGTTAGGTAGCTTAATGGCAAAACACAGCTTCTTCGGGACTGCTGAGCGAATTGAGGGGATTTGAAAGAAAAAAACAAGCAGAAAAGAAAGGAAAGGGAAAAAGAAAAGACACGGAACTTACTATGGGGAAGTCGAGAGGAGAGCGTCTCGTCATTTTCTCTTCATCTGGAGCCATGGAGCGAATGGATGGTGAGTGGGAGACTCTTCTGCGCGTTGAGGAGGAGGAGGAAGAAGAAGAAGAAGAAGAAGAAGAAGAAGACGCCGATGAAGCAAGACGCGTCTTCAAAGGAGACGGCATGACGACGGCATAGGAAGAAGAGGCGGAGCAGCAGCAAGCCGAAGGATTCAGGGTGGCCAGCGGCGTGCGAGGAGGGGAAGGAGAGAAAGAAGCGAGGGCCATGGAATTAGGGTTAGGGCAAAGGGAGGAGGAAGGAGGCGAAGGAGATGGCGACACAGCAACAGCAGCAGCAGCAGCAGCAGCCGCCATAGCCATGGCACGAAAGAGAAGAAGGAGCGAATTTGCACCGCACGTTTTTTCGGTCCCTGAGTTTTTCTTAATTTCGGCGGATACCCCTCAAGCTTTCTCTGGAAAAATGGTCTTAAAAACAAGAGTTCCCAAGGCAAAATCTTTTCCATAAACAAGTTACACAACAGGGCTTTGAAATCAGGACAAGGGTCATGAAGGCCAATGTAGCGATCGATCGATCGATCGCATGCACTGATAGGGCTCGATTCGAATTGCGAGTCGCAGGAATCGATGTGAAGCACTGATAGGGCTCGATTCGAATTGCGAGTCGCAGGAATCGATGTGCAGCACTGATAGGGCTCGATTCGAACTGCGAGTAGCAGGAATCGATGTGCAGCACTGATAGGGCTCGATTCGAACTGCGAGTAGCAGGAATCGATGTGCGATCCGCGAGCATATATATATATCTGTATGATGTTTTTTCTCTCCTTTGATGACGAGTTCTCTCTCAGGGAAAGCGCTGATGAAACCACTCGGGGAGCTGCTGTTATCGCTCTCGTGCGCGACGAAAATTGACCTCCAGATTCGGCGTTCCCTGAATTAAAGCTTTCGGATGGTCGTGGCATCATTCTCTTCTGTAAACCGATCGATGATATGTTTGTTTTCTCTTCATATCGGTAGAGAAAATGGGGAAAAGGTCTTCGGTAGACTTCTGCTTGTTATGAACCGCCCCTTGGAAAAACGTTTCCCCGTATGCTCACACATGTTTACAGTGTGATAAAAAACATGGGCCTTTGCGAATCGAAATGCCAAACCTACTTACTCTACTCGATTTCCTTTTGTTATCGCTGAAATAAGATGTCTTTCTTCATCAAGATTGAAGAAGCAAATCAAGAGTAATGTGATTATAATTGAATTTGGCACGAGTTTTTTTTCCCCCTATGTTTGCGGGGCCCGATATGTAATGCAATGCTAGAGATACAACTTTGATCTATCTAATCATAAACTGTTGTTTTGTCTCTAAATCTTCATCCGATTCTTTTAGCCATCTGATGGGTGGTTTTTTCTTTAATACTTTAGACGAATCTTCTACTTTCGTCATGTGTTACTTTTTTTAACACAAGCCACTAGATAGACACGTGGATATCCGGTCGAGAAGTAAGTCGATGAATCTGACCAGCAAAATTAAACACAAGCATCACACAAATAATTTGGCGGATGTGAGACGACAATTCGATTGACAATGATGGGAAAAAGAAAATAGGAAGAAGTTTGAGCATCCTCATCATCGTTTCGTTGGTTTGCATCGATCCTAGGTCCTCAATATGTTTATTAATCCATTACATCGCCTCATTCTTCCCATCACATCCAATGTTATTCTCCGTCATATACCATTACTCTCCAATTCCTATGATTGGATCGATGTGTATATATATATATATATTCGATCGCTGCCAACAATATCCAATTCCTATTTGTATTACGTTTGCTGCCAATTTCACGATCCAGCTCGAGAGTTCGCAAAATAACTTGTCGTTGCAAGCCTCTCAACTAGTATCCAAAACGTGTTCCTTCTTCTCGTTGACGAATTCATTCCTATCAAGCATTGCCAACAGTATCTGATTCTTATTCCTAGTCCTATTCATATTAGGTGTGTGATCGATTCCAACATCCTCATATGATCCAACTTGAAAGCTTCTCAAAACCAAATATCCATAATGTGCTCCTTCTTCTCGTTGACGAATTCATTCCACGGAGGCGATCCTTTTAGCCTCAACAATGCGTGCATGTGCGTGGAAAATCCGGATGCTCTTTCCAAAAGTCAATAGAAGGAGAAGGTACAAACAATGATAAGGCCATGCAAGGATGCGATTTTTTCTTCACATCAAGGTCAAACACATGCGGTTTAGCGTAGTGAGTGTTAATCCATCCACCAAAGTTGTCAGAGTCGGACATGGTGGGAAGTCAAGGGCTATACACATGTACATGTTTAAGCAAACGCGTTTTCGAGTGTGTCGGCTAAGATTGGCGTGAGGTGTTAGGACCTCTTTTATAGATGGATCCACACTAGTTGCAATCTTTGCTTGTAAGGTTTGCATTGATCGTGTTCCTATTGTCGATTCGCCCGAGATCAATTGTGTTGTCGATATATGATATAAACATCTATCTGTATTCGACGAAAAACAGGCTACGACTAAATGATTGGTCGATCTAGTGTTAATGCTCGCTTGTGGGCATTCCTAAAAGCATGGTGGCGTATGAGCCTCAATTCCGCATAGATTTGGCGAGAATCTTTCTTCTCGTGGGTTTAGGTCGCGATGTCTGTGCGTGCGCATGTGGCAAGAGGTTTCTTTCTTTGGCGGTGGGCTCCAGAAGAGAACTCGCACTTGGGGACAGCTTCTCTGTGCATTATCGTGCATCCGAAACCGAAGTCGCTTACAGAAGGGAAAAAAAAAACAGAAAGAAGCCGATCGAGATTGCTCTCCTTGTCTTTTGGAGAATGCTCCGGGTACCCCTCGGTAACTCGAGAGGCGTTTCCCGAGGTATCTTGCCGATGAGGGCGTTCTGACGAAACGATCGGCTTCCTCTATATTTCACCGGATGCCCCTTCCTGCATCTTCAGCTGCATGCTTCGGTGCACTCGACGCCCTTGTGCCGATCGCAAACCGCCATGCGATCGATCATCGGATGCCGTGCCGGGGATGGATTCGAGCCTCGTCCATGCCCCGGGCGCATCTCAAGCGTTCATTCACACGGCCTCTTCGATCGGAGCTGTTGCTTCTACAACAGCAGCAGCAACGACAACAACAACAACACCGACAACAGCAGCAACAACAACAGCAACAACCGGGAGTGCCCTGGAATCTGCCGACGACTGTCGATGTGTGCCAGGTCTGTATTCCTATAAAGCATTCGATTCGATCACAGACTACTGCTCCTCTGCAGTGATGCTTTGATTTAGGCAGCTTTCTCCATTGCTTTGAAGATGCCAGAATAGGAGGGTATAAAAAAAGGAATTTACTGCAAAGTCGTGTAAGGAAAACACGGAGGGGCATTCCACGAATTAAAGGAAACAGGAAGAAGAAAAAAACCATATAAACGAGAAGGAACGAAAGAAGTGTTCTTCGCCATCGCCATCGCCATCGCCATCGCCATCGCCATTCGCTGCTTCCTTTCCTTCCTTCCTTTGCTCCTCGTCTTCTTCTTCTTCTTCTTCTTCTTCTTCTTCTTCTTCTTCTTCTTCTTCTTCTCCACATTCTGACATTCTTCGTCCTCAAGGTACGCACGCTCCTCGTACTCTCCATCTCTCTGCTTCGGATTTCCCTGCACCTTCCTTCCCCTTCCGTCGAAGCGGAGTTTTCTCGTCTGGCCTTACGGTTTTGGATCAACTCGCCATATTCTTTGAATCGCTAGCCATGCATCCTCCCCCGCCCCGTCCTTCTTATTGATTGCATCCCTGCTTTCGATTTCCAATCCACACACAAGTCCAATGCCAGTTTTTCTCATCTCCCGGCCTGGAAGGATCTAAAGCCTGTCTTTCTTTTCTTGCAAGACCGAAGAGCTGCAGAA
>JBBBWG010029532.1:79696-90257 GCA_037176905.1 Azolla pinnata
GGCTCTATTCTTTCAATGTGTAAAATGAGGAACACATTTGACTTGGCACAGTAACAATCAACTAAACATAGTGCTCATGTCACCTACTCCTTTCTATTGTCCATTTGCTGCACATGGTCGATGCCATAGTGAATTGACATAAGGTAATATAAATCTTAATGAAAAGAAAAGAACCCAGAGTACAAGATCAAAATGAGATAAAGGTAGATAAAGAGCCCGTTATATAGTCTTTGGAAGTGGATAATTATATGAATCTGCATTTTGTGTAAGCGTTAGTAGAATTTGCATCACGTATGTCCCACCTTATATTTTTTATTAGGGCAAGATGGTATGCCTCGTTATGCTTAATTGTAGAGATACATCAAATGTTCTTGTCACAAGGCCTAGTTATCAAGGTGCCCCCTAAGCTTAATGTTATTTCTTATAGTCTATTATCCTTTGTTTGCAATGTTTTTAGGGCTTGTAACTACTGATGATAATGTACATATCATTCAAAACAATCGCAACCTATCATTCAAAGTACATATGTAGGTCTTGCACATCTTGTGTCATCGTTCCTATTCTTGTTCTTGTTTCTAAGCAAGATCGCATAGATTTCTTCATTTGCTTCATCTTCATATCGTCCATTCATAGGCTTTAAGGGCAAGAAGATGTCATGATGATTTGACATCCAACTTTCAAGTACGATTCCTAGTGAGATCAATTCTCAACCTGGACTTTACAAAATAGATGCTCAACTACTCGTTTTACTTTTTATATAGTATATTCTATATATGTATATTCTTATACACCATCAAAATCTTATAGAAACTATGTAGATATGTATCGGACTTGGGCTTACTTAGAAATATTTCTTAACACTACGAACATGTATAAGTACATTTTGTTCACCTCCATTGTAATGAGCGTGAGTGAGGTTTATTCATATATGTTCTAAAGTTCTTTAAAAAAAAATTGTAGAAACATCTAGAATAAATAATATTTTGGACATATCAAAAGCAAATATTTGAGAATAATTAGAAGATTGATAGTAGAATGTAAACACATTTAACCAGATTACTAATTATAACTAAAGAGGTGAAGAGTTTGATTCCTAGCTTATTCTACTGTGTAATAATATGCTTATAATATAGTTTTTCCAGTTCATGCGATCTAGAGACAAGTTGGACGAGTAAGAATGTAGCATATGCCCTTCTATCAACTATGACTCAAGAGTGGTCAAGGGTTTAATTCTTAGTTTGTCATAACATGTTTTGATGCCTCACTCTTGAATATAACATATAATGCCCTTCTATCAAAACAACTACAAGACCATGCTTCCAACAAAGTATGTGATCTTTTCAATTAACTATAATTGGAACCAAGAGATTGGTATGTGACATTCAACGAAGGGTTAAAATGGATAACTCAAATATAACTTTTATCTCTTTTTTTAAAGCTTTAAGTGTAAATATAAGAAAATATTCTTTTTTGTTACTTTTTAAATCTTGGGAGTAATTCTCTTATCTCGTAACTATAAGTTACTAAATATACAAAAATTAAAATATATGTGTTCACATTCAACTTTCATATAGTTCCTCATTTTATCTTTTCCTTCTTAGAGTAATCCTTCGTTTATATTAATGTTTGTTTTAACAACACATTATTATAATAAAATAATAAAAAAACCATTTAGTAACAAGTATAAACCTATAATAGTAGAGGCTCAAAAGAAAACCTTAACCTCAAATATTTAAACCCTAATCTTTTTATATCTAAAGTTAAATTTTTTTATCTCTTTTATTTAAAGTTAATATTTGTTATCTCTTTTATCTAAACGAAATCTCTATAATATATCTTATCTAAACCTAATCTAAAAAATTCGTAATCTCTCATATTACTCTCAATAATATTAGCGTGCTCTTATGATTTGGGGAAATGATTGCAACAATCTTCTTTAATTAAAATCATATTACTTTGAATCTTTTGACAAATGATTTATCTCTTGATTTAGAACCCCAGTGGTTGCACTCTAACACATACATTGGGACTTACATATCTCAAACCCCACAACAACATATGTTAATATCTTCTTAAATAACAAACCTATCTAATATGACACTTAAGTCTTAAACATAACCCATGGTTAGATTAAAAGTTTGAGTTCTTTTATACCCCCTTTCCTTTCCTTTTAAGTTTTACAAAACTAGTGGTCCATTACATAATTATAAAGATGGTGTTATCATAATTTATGAAAAAGGAAGTCATCTTAACAAAGATATATTTGATTTAACGAGTCTAGAACTTTCTAGTAAAAGAAAGTAAAAGATAATAAATTGAACCTAATATATGGATACTTTCTCAAAGAACAAACTTATCTAATAAAGTCGATAATGTACGTTCATTATACCTCGAATATAGCTCGTGGTTGATCAAGAGCTCAAGTTATTTTATTCCTTCACTACTTTATTTTCAAAATTTATGTAATGTGTTATATTATATTATAAACACACTTTTAACAATATGTGAAAAGAAGTTATCTCAACAAAAATAGAATTGACTCAACAACTTCACAACCTTGTAATAAAAGAAATTGGGTGATGTTAACTTTCTAATAAAAAGATCCGAGTGATCGTAACCTTGTAATAAAAGAAACCAAGTAATCTTAACCTTCGAATTGCGAAACACATGGGGTACAAAATGTTGAAGACCTACATGCTCGACTTCTACATGAGCATTTTATTGGCAACTTGAGAACCTTTATCTATCCATATACTCTGGCTAACAAGCCAATGAATACAAACCTCAAGGACCTTGATTAAGCCACCATCCAATCCATGTTGAAAAGAAGGAGCGAGCAGCTAGAGAAAGCTCTTTCTCGAGAGCCAAGATGGCTAAGAGAAAATGGGCAGGCATCATCGAGATGGCAATGTGGGAGAAGAAACACAACACGTAGAGAAAAAAGAGCACAAGGAGTCTATTTGTCATCGGGTGCGCTTGGGGATCGGGTCACAAGCGACACGGAAACAGGGGAATGAGAACGGACATGTGTTAAGAAAGCAAAGGGATGAAGGCAGAGGCTAAGAAAGCAAAGGGATGAAGGCAGAGGCGAGAGCCAAAGTGGTCAAGAAAGCACACTTGGACAGAGCTGCAGAGGTCTGAACGGATGCAAAAGATCGGGGATCGATCGGGGGCAGATCTGGGGTGGAAGAATCGACGGATCGAAATCCGGATTTAGGGTTTAGGGTTTAGGGTTTCAGGGTTCAAGGTTTAGGGTTTAAGGAGAAGGGCCAAAAGAAACACAGACTCTGGAAGACTTGTGTCGTTTTGGCCGTTGAGCTCGGAGGCGCGAATCCGACGGCGGAGGTTGAATCCCCTCGATCCTCTCCTTTGGGGCGGGGACCAATCAGATGCGAGCATTTTCGCCTCCCTTTCAAACAAAAACAAAAAGAAAAGCAAAAGGAAAAAATAAGAATTAAAAGCGAAAAAAAACGCTAAAAATGTTAGTTTTGAAAACATGTTTTCTAAAAACAAACAAATAAATAAGCAAATAAATAAACAAATGAACAAACAAACAAATAAAATAAAATAAAATAAAACAAAACAAAATAAATAAATAAAATAAAGTAAGTAAGTAAATAAATAAATACAGTTTTATTAATATATATATATATATATTGTTTAAAAAATCCCATGAATAAATAAACAAATGAATAAACAAACAGAATAAATAAATAAATAAATAAATATATATATATATATATATATAGGTTTCTTAATTTCTATATATATACATTGTTAAAAAAGAAAAGAAAATCCCTTGATTTATTTCGCCATCAACGTAAGATAAATAAATGAAGAAAAAAAAAACGAAAAACACAAATAAATAAATAAATACAGTACGCTGATAAGTAAATGAAGCAAAAAAAAAACAAAAAAAGGCATAAATAAATAAACAAACAAATTAGTTTGTAAAAAAATATATAAAAATACGTAAGAATAGATATAACGAATTATCGGCGATTTTTTATTTCCAGTAAAAACCGCATTTTCCATAGCCAGAACAGATTCCGAGCTCTCTCTGTTTTCCCCTGTTCCTTCTAACTGCCTTCTTCTTCTTCCTTCTTCCTTCCTCTTCCTTCTGACTCTGTTCTTCCGCCATGGCTGCCTCCTCCGAGCTCGCGAAGAAGGCGAAGAAGAAGGCCCCTTCCTCTTCCAAATCAAGCTCCGCTTCCGCTTCCGCTTCGGCTTCTGCTTCTGCTTCGGCTTCTGCTTCCGCCAAGAAGAAGACCATCGCCCGAGCCGAGCCTCTCCATCCTTCCTACCTCCAGGTTCTTCCCCCCTTCCCTCTTCTTCTTCTTCTTCTTCTTCGTCTTCTTCTTCCTGTTTCTGTCTCGCACGTCTGCTTCGTTTCCGCTTTGCTTGTCTTTCTTGCTTCTGGTTTTGGGTTTGGTTCCTCTCGTTTTCTTTCGCCCCAGCCGTTTTGTGCCTCTCGAGCTTCGGGTCGTCCTCCCTCCTTCTAGCAGAGGACGGATTCTTCCCCCGTTTCCTTCCTATCCGCAGACGTCGGCCGGCGTTTCCTTGCTCGGGGTTTCGATCTGATTCGATTTCGATCTCGATTCCGATTCGATTCTCTCCCCGCGCCGCCCGTTTCTTTTGGGAATTTCTGCCTCCATGCGCCCGCTCGGGGAGAATCTCCCACAGCTCTGCGAGGATCGATCGAACATGTCACAGCAGTTTTTTTTCTTTCTTTTTAGGGAGGATCAATCAGCTTTTGCCTGAAAGCAGCGGCCTTTTTATACGCGTGAGAATTTCCCAGGCCTAGCCATGGTGCTCTCGGAAGCCAGAAATCAGGTCGATAAGTTGCTGCGATCAAGAGGTTAGGGTTAGGGTTAGGATTTAGAGATTAGGGTTAGGTTTAGGATCTAGAGGTTAGGGTTAGGATCTAGAGGTTAGGGTTAGGATTCAGAGGTTAGGGTTAGGATTTAGAGGTTAGGGTTAGGATCTAGAGGTTAGGGTTTAGAGGTTAGGGTTAGGGTTAGGATTCAGAGTTTAGGGTTAGGATTCAGAGGTTAGGGTTAGGGTTAGGATCTAGAGGTTAGGGTTAGGGTTAGGGTTGACTGACGGCACGGCATTTACGAGCGCATTCTTAACTGAATGCCTTCACCTGTCTGGCGGCTAACCGCCCACCAACTAACTAATAACGAACTTACCTAACTGCCACTAACTGTCACTAACTGTCGGAGAAACTAACTGCCATTCTCTCCCCTTCGCTTCGAATTTCATCTTCCTTGCTGTCATATCCTTCATGCAGATCCTTCACGCAGATGATTTCTCCGAGGCCATTGCATCCTTGGAAGGAGAGGAGAGGCCAACTAACTAACTAACTAACTAACTAACTGCCAATAACTGTCGGGAGAAACTCAACAACCGCCATTCTCTCCCCTGTTTTTTTGCTTTCGAATTGCCATCTTCCCTCACTTCCAACATCTCCTTCGCGCAGATGATCTCGGAGGCCATTGCATCCTTGAAGGAGAGGTCGGGCTCCAGCCAGTACGCCATCACCAAGTTCCTGGAGAGCAAGTATGCAGGCGCTCTCCCCGCGAACTTCAAGAAGATCCTCCTCGTCCATCTCCGGAAGCTCGCGAGAGAGAGCAAGCTCGTGAAGGTGAAGGCCTCCTTCAAGCTCTCCGATGACCTGAGGAAGACCGAGAAGAAGAAGAAGGAGAAGCAGCTACAGGCTGCGCAAGAAGCTGCACCTGCTGCACAGAAGGCGAAGAAGAAGAAGAAGACACTGGCTCCAGAAGAGGAGAAGAAGAAGAAGAAGAAGAAGGAGAAAGAAGAGGAAGCTTCTTCGGTGAAGCCTCGGAGCCATCCGAAGAAGCCATTGCTCCCGAAACCGAAAGCTGCTCTTAAGCCTCCACCATCATCATCATCATCATCGCCATCGGCTGCTTCGAAGACCAAAGCATCTAAGGCACCTGTTCCCACAGTGGCAAAGGCAAAGGCCAAGGCAAAGAAGGCCAAGGCAGCTGCTACTGCCACTAAGGCCAAGCCATTGAAACCTTTGATCGCTGTCAAAGTCACCCCCGCGAAGAAGATGAAGAAGAAAGTGGTTGAGCTGAAGAAGAAGAAGAAGAAGCAGCTGCAGCAGCCTAGCTCTACCAGATCTGCTGCTGCTGCTGCTGCCAAGATTGCCTCCATAGCCAAATCCCCCTCCAAGAAAGCAAAGAAAGCCTAACATAACGTGCAGAAAACACACAGGATTAACCCAACTTCTACCACGTCTATATGTCTGAAATTCCCCTGTATGTGTTCCATTTGTAGGCTTCCTCGCACTACTACAGTACCTTGCTTCTGTCTTTTTTTCTGATCTTCTCTAGGGCTTCTTTTGTTCAGCTTCCATCTCTCTCTCTCTCTCTCTCTCTCTTTCTCTCTTCCATGGGAGCTTCTAACCAACCAAGAGGAGGAAAGAGAAGACAATGTTTGTAATGCTGCAATCCCCCCCAACCGCCATCTCCAAGATCTCCTCTTCCCCCCTCCCCCCACTTCTTTGTAATTTCTACTTCCTTTTTCCATCTCTTCCCTGTAACCCACAAAACCCTAGCAGGAAGGAAGACGAAGATGAAGATCTGACATGTGTGTCCTGGAACAGATTTGTTTGATTTTTAGCTGCCCTTTGAACCTGAAAAGAAAGTAAACAACAATTTTGCTGCTTGGGTCATTTTGCTGTGGCAGGAATGTGCAATCAGTTGGAATGGGGTTGACTTTGGGGCTTTCTGATCCATGGTGGGTGTTGAGCTACTGCGATTCGTTCGAAATGCGCGCGTCTGTGGTTTGTAGCAGCAGAAGAATTGTGATGATTTCCTGTTTCTGATTGAGATTAATTGTCAAGCTCTATATGCAAATTTATCCAATGGAGTTCATGATGATGGAGTATCCCCTCCTGTGGGCTATATACCAAATGTAGCCACTCATTTGGTCAGATTTGGTTTAAACTGAGCTTCTTGCCCTGAAATCGCAGTTTTGCGATTCAGGATCGTCGGATTTCGGGAAATCAAGCCTGTGTTGGAGCTCTGATGTTACTTGAGTCAGCTCCAACTGATCATGGCTGTGTATTTTGGAGATTCCCTCTTCATTCTCTAGAAGACAAAATCCCTTGTTTTCCACTTGGTGTAGGGGCTAAGAAGATTCGGCGCCGATTAGTCCTCGTGCTAGATAGAAACTTAGCATATATTGGTGTGAAATGCGAGTGACTTAATCCTGTCGTGGGCTTGCTTATCGATCGGGCACATCTTAATTGCAAAGTGTGGTTACTGATTAAGTAGCAGCAAGTAGCTTAGCATCGATGACTTTGATTAAAGCATCAATCGCCCGCTTGGATTATGTCACACTGGGCCCTTAGATCGAGATAATATACCTCGTGTTTATGTATATAGATCTTGGTGAGTGATTAAGCGATCTTGGTGAGCGATTAAGCGATAATACAACTGTAAAACGGTTATCGTTTATACTTGTCTTCCGATTATCAGTAAGATTCTACACACATGCCCGGGCACAGTTCCTGACGATACAAGGTTAGAGAAACAATACGATAAGTAAAAACTGAAAAAAAAAAAGAACAAAACTTCTCGTGATGAGTTATGGGTCACGACCGACTGACTGTTCCCGATTTCGTACACTGCAAAAGTCCGAGAGAGAAAGGTACCAACACCGTTTTTGTTTTTTTTTTTAAGATCTGTTTGTTTTTTTTTTGGCTTCCAGACGGAATCTCAATCACAACAAGATGCAAGGGGATACATGTTAGCACTTTTCTTATTGTTTCTTCGAATTGGGAATGGCAAATTGAACGCAGGCGGAAACGACCGTTTTGATTCTTTTGTTTTTCAAACTAGGGGATGATCCGTTTGATGTACATGACCCTTTTGCTCAGGGGCTGATTGATGCGGTTAAGCAGTGTCCTCAATTTGCTCTTCTCTTCTTATATTGCTTTTAATTAGTTTGATCTGTAAACTTACAGTAGATTTATCGATAAGTCATTTGACCTTTATATGTTGATTTGATGATTTTTTTTTTTGTGAGAACTACCAAAAGTATAAATTACAATTTAATGATTAAAAATGACAAATTAACACCTACTTTAATCGACAAAAAATCTTTCCACAAAAAATCGACACCCAATTAAGTCCGTTAGTGTAACGTTAATTGATTTTGTTCCTAATCGCTTCCCAGTGATTGATCCTATTCCATTCCCTCACTATAGAAGAGTCCGTAATTTTAATATCTACTTAACTGATTAACGTGATACTTTGGTGCTAATCAATTCATTGAGTGTTAATCCATTTGTTAATTTGATGTTAATTGAGCTCACGATCAATTAATTTGCTGTTAATCAATTGATCATGGTTTCGTTTTTAAAGCTAGGCATTAATTTGTAGTTTTCCATTTTAATAGGTGTTAAATCTTAAAATGTAATCTATAAATTTATCTGGTGTTTTTTTGGTAATTCTCCCTTTCTTTTTTCACATAATACTTTCAAGTAAATGATCGCCACGTCTTTCTCATCATAACGCTGTCAGGATTCATGTATCTATGGTTAAAAAGATCTTGTAAAACATCTATATTATTAGAGTTACGAATCACATTTAATAGTCTCATATAGTTATTATAATGGTTAATGTTCTCATTACATAATGATAAAAACCAAGTAAAATTTTTACTCTTGTGATATACATACATACTTGCTTCTCGGAGTGGTTAAGATATAGAGTTATCATTTGGTACCTCAAGAAATTGTAGAGTATCTTGCAAGAGCACACAAATTTGAGAGCTTGAGAGATTCAGAAACAAAAAGCTTACTAAAACATTTAAGATGCTCGAAAAGGAATTGAAAATTAAAACATTAAAAAGACTCATTCATACAGTGATGTGCATTGAAATGATACCTACATTGTGCAATAAGTTTAAGATGTTTTTATGCATGTTTTTCACCTTTAGATTGATCAATAAGAGAATACTTCTAAAAAAAATACATACTTTGATTAAAGAACAAGGTGAAACACCAAAATGATTTACAGACATACTCTTTATACCTAAATCTTACGACAATAAACTTGATATGAATCACGATATTCACTAACTCATACGCTTTGGAGCAGAAACATCAGTATCAAAGCGTGTGCAACGTTTTAAGGTTGAGAGTGAGCTTGCGCATGAGGAAGAGTTGTGTGTTCATGTAGATTTTTCCTAAGTGGTGGATCCGTCGTGAAGGCAAAGGAATACACTCACCAGAGTAAGAAGAACAAGATCGTAATCGCAATAAAAGAAAGCCTCACTCACGGTATTAACCATCCATCTTAAGACTTTTTTAGCCTTAAACAATGCAATAACTTCTGTCGTGAGAGTAACAATAAAGCCTCTTATTGAAAGTCTCTTTGATTGAATGTGATAGCTTTTGAACAAGCTCTTTGCTATCAGTCACATATTCTAAGATCATAGGATAGTACCAATTATATGGAAATTCATTCTTGAATATGTTTAGAATCGATATATATTTCAATTTAAACTTTGAGCAAAGATAGAGTTACAATCACAATTTCTTAACTATATTTACTTCAAGCTTGGGCTACAAGTAAATATAGTTAAGAAATAAGGCTAAAATTAGGATAGGGTTAGGGTTAGGGTTAAGATTAGTCGAGAGTTACATAGTCAAGGCTAAGGTTAGCATCGCCTTTTTTAGAGATAAAGAAAGCTAATTAAGATAGGGTTAGGGTTTAAGGGTATTTTTTCGTCGATAAACGAACTTTTAGGGGTATTCTGGCTGATCGAAATACGTACGCAAACCGTATTCCGATAAGTAAGTTTGAGGTTTCAAAAGAGATCTCGATAAAATAAGGTTGTATATCGTCTCTGCCACGAAAATGAGAGGGTAGTTTGGTAAATTTTTGAAACTCGGTAAATGAGAAAACTTCGAGGGGCATTTCGGTACTTCTTTTTTGTGCCCTTTCTTATCTTCTTTCTTCTAGCAGTGGCCCATTCCGATTCTCGCACTTTTAAAATCGTCGATCTAGGCTCGATGTGTGCCATAAGCTCTCGAGCAGAAAGGAGAGATCTGCGTGATTCGATCAGCAGCGACAATCTATCTGAGCAAGATTCTCTGAGGAGGGGCGTCCGACGATTGCATGGATCAGTCTGCAAGGGATCGAATCACAGCAAATGATCAAGGAAAACGAAGGAATGGATCGATCGGACTGGCTTCTGATCTTTAATGGATCGATCAAACTGGCATCTGATCTTTAATGGATCGATCAAACTGGCTTCTGATCTTTAATGGGTCGATCAAACTGGCTTCTGATCTTTAATGGGTCGATCAAACTGGCTTTTGATCCTTCTTTAGAGAGAGAGAGCAGATTCCTATCGTTGGCCAAGCGGGGCCGTATGATTCCATCGCATAGATTCCCTCTCGATCGATTCCAGGGAAGAAGGCCGAGATTATCTCAAACACACGGCGTCTGCATCAATCGGTCTCGATCGATCAGCTCCGTCGTCACCAACATGTGCGATATCTGCAGATCGAACAGAC
>JBBBWG010029532.1:90357-100758 GCA_037176905.1 Azolla pinnata
CTTCTTCTTCCTCTTCTTCTGTTTGTCGGTCAGTCTCCGTCAGAAAGCTCATCACGCCATAGCCAACAACTACGTGTGGTTTGATTTCTGTTTGCCTGCAGCTTTTCACCACAGCTCTTTACAGCTGCGCCTCGGCTTCCTCCCCCCCTGTTTCCACTCCATTTCATCTGCGTATGGATCCTTCCATCGCGCAGGTCGCCTCCCCTTCTCCCTCTCAAAATCCTCATTCCTCTGAACAAAAACGCCCATTTCCCCGATTCTGTTGAACCTCGCGAGCCCCATTTTCATGAGGGATCTCATCTCATTTCGAGTTTTACTCCCTCGCCTTTTGCTGCTGCTGCTGCTGCTTCTTCTTCTTCTTCTTTGATCTGACTTTTGAGCTGCATTCGGTTTTTGCTCAATTCATTGCCTATTCCATCAGAATAAGAAGCCAATTTTCTGTGATGAATCGCTGGAATTGTCTATCCTAAACTAAAAGATACCCACCCATGGTACGAGGGCTTTCTTTTCTCACAGCGTTCGATTGTGTCACGCTACACCGTTTGCTTCCAGCTCTCGCGGTCAAATTGAGCTTGTTTTTCTGTTTCTTGTGCTGTTTTCTTCGCTCAAATTGCTGCTTTTCATCATGAATTCGATGATTTTGTCAAGAGAGAAGCAGCATGTTTGATATATACTCTGTGGTCTGCTTCGTGTTCAGATCGATTTAGCAAGCGATAGACATTTACTCTGTTTTTCTTCCTCTTTTGCGCATGTTTTTCTTTGTTAGTCTCCAAGCGTCTCCATCTTTATCTTTCTTTTTCTACTCTCACGTGCTCAACCATTGTTCGTCGACTCCAACTCTCTATTTAAAGCATGTTTTGATTTGTGCTGTGTTATGTGCAATTGCCATGGAACAGGGGAGCATGAAAGTACCAGAAGCAGAAGACGTAGCAGACGAAGGCAGAAGAATAGAGATGAAAGATGAGGACGTTCATATCACATTCTATGTGATTGTTTCAAGCATCATGGCCGCGAGTGCAGGCCTCATGTTTGGCTATTGCATTGGCATCTCAGGTTAGTTCTCTCTTTGTCCTTCTTGTTAAGTATCTTTTGTAGCAATGAATCTCTAAGTATGTTTGCAGACAAGGATCTTAAGCATGCTTGCAGCTAGTTATGTCTAAGTATGTTCTGCAAGCCAAATACAGCGGCCAAGTATCTCTAAGTATGTTTGCAGACAAGTATCTCTAAGCATGTGTGCAGCTAGCTATGTCAAAACAATGTTTTTTGCAAGCTATGTCTAACATCTAAGCATGTTTGCAGCTAAGTATCTCTAAGCCTGTTTGCAGCTAAGTATCTCTAAGCCTGTTTGCAGCTAAGTATAAAGTATCTCGAAGTTCATTCACTGCTAAGTATCTTGAAGTGGGTTTGCAGCTAAGTACGTCTAAGTATGTTTGCATTACAACAACATGACCTAACGATTGCGATAATTGTGGCTTAAGGGAAGGAATCCCTGGCAGCGTGCTCATACATAGACAATCCCCAAACTGTGCTTTTAAAATGCTGACTTGTGATAGAGAGTGGAAAGACAATCTATTTGGTACGAGAGTTTCAATGATGAGGGAGATAAAATGGTTGATTCCATGACAAAAAATTGACCAAAGCATTATAATGCTCGAGTTTCGAAAATGTTAAGGAGAGGAGTCATTGCAATCAGCAATATATACAGTGTCTCCAACAATGGTGCATCACATTACTTTGTCCATTTAGCAGACAACTCCATTAACCAGCTATGGGATCTGAAGGTATGTGCTCCCAATGGCTACAGAAGCCACAAAATATGGGCCAAAACATCATTAGCACACATCTGCAACAGGAAATCTAATCGACCAGCATTTTTAGTCAGCTATAGTCTGTGAATTACCTCTTTTACTGCTGAAAAAGCCCAAGTATGTCCTTGTTGCATCTGATGTCGTTGTTTTGTTAGATGCCATCATCCTGCATTTCATTCCATCGCTATATCACAAGGTTATATTTTTTGTCTTCCATTTCTTATCATCTCCAAAACTGTCGTTCTCTTCCTTCTAAAGAATCATAGAACTTCTCTTCTTCTGTATGAGCTGCCAGGTGGGGTGGCATCTATGGACTCCTTCCTTTTGTATTTCTTCCCAACAGTCTACGAGAAGAAACAAGGAGCTACTGAGAGCAATTACTGCAAATTCAGTGACCAGCTTTTACAAGCGTTCACATCATCACTGTACATAGCTGGATTGATATCCACATTTGCAGCTGCGCAAACAACGCAGAAGCTCGGGAGGCGGCCAACGATGAGAATCTCAGCATGTTTCTATATCATGGGTGTTGCACTTACTACCCTATCACAAAACTTCACCATGCTTATTTTTGGACGCATTATACTGGGATGTGGGGTCGGCTTTGGGAATCAGGTATATACATATCAATATATCTCCCATTTAGAGTGTTAAAATAAATGTTTCTAGTTTACTTGGGGCTTCAGTGGGCGTTAAATATATAATAACACTTATGGATCAATAAGGCCATAGATTTGCTGATAAGTTTATCAATGGCCATATGTCTGAAGCTTTGTACCATAATCCTTAAACCTAATACTACCCAGAAACCGAATCAATGTAATTGAGACTTATGTATAATATTTATGTGTGTGTGTGTATATAGATAGATAGATAGATAGATAGATAGATACTTGCAAAATACTTGTAGATGATGATGAAAAAGTTAGAATGTTGTAATGAAACAGGCAGCCCCAATTTATCTTTCGGAGATGGCACCAGTGAAGCTGCGAGGTGCCTTGAACATTGCATTTCAACTGAACATAACAATAGGAATCCTCATCGCAAACCTCGTGAACACAGGAACTGCAAATTTGGGCTCATGGGGATGGCGCCTATCGTTCGGCATTGGTGCCATACCAGCTATCCTATCTGGCATTGGTTGTTTCCTCCTCGTAGAAAGTCCTAATAGTCTTATTGAGCGGGGTCTCCTAGAAGAAGGAAAAGCCATCCTTTGCAGAGTTCGAGGCAGCCCAAATGTCGATCTTGAATTCGAGGAGCTGTTGAGAGCGAGCAAACTCGCTTCACGCATTAAACACCCCTTCAGAGAGATAGTGAAAAGACCCAATGTGCCTGCATTGGTGATTGCGATTTTGCTGCAAATCTTCCAACAGCTCACAGGAATCAACGCAGTAATGTTCTACTCGCCGGTGTTGTTGCAAACAATAGGTTTCGGGAGCAATGCATCTTTGTTCTCGGCAGTGGTTACTGGCCTGGTGAATGTCCTGGCAACTGTGCTCTCCATCATGGTGGTTGATCGATTCGGCCGTAAAATTCTCCTGTTACTTGGTGGAGCTCAAATGTTTGTAACTCAGGTACTCCATCAAAGTTAAGCTCTATATATACTTGTCAACCATAAAAATGCATATACCATATCATGTCAGTCTTGTGGATTGAAACATATGCCATTGAAACTAACCACTAGTTTAATGTCAAATAGTGAAGATTGAGAGTGCATACTTTCTTGACTAACTGGTGAGATCTGAAAGGACATATTGCAACCGTTCCATACATTCTTTATCTTGACAAAAAGCTTACTTGTTCTTTTTTTTCTTCGTTATGATTCACAGGTTGTGATCGGAGTTTTGCTGGGCATTGGACTCAAAGACACGGGGGGTATCTCGGATGCGGCAGGCATTGTCACCGTGGTGATGATTTGTGTGTTTGTGATAGCATTTGCGTATTCGTGGGGTTCGATGGGGTGGCTGATACCAAGCGAAACATTTCCGTTGGAGCTTCGATCAGCAGGCCTAAGTATAGTGGTATCAGTGAACTTGCTGTTCACCTTTTTCGTGGCCCAAGCTTTTCTTTCGACTCTATGTGCCATGAAATCCACCATCTTCCTCATGTTTGCCTTCTTTGTTCTCATAATGTCGGCCTTTGTGTACTTCTTTATCCCTGAGACTAAAGGGATCCCAATTGAAGCTAGTGTACATCTGTGGAAGGAACATTGGTTCTGGAAGAAGGTTGTTGACATCAAAGGTGAAGCTGAGAATGAACAACTTTCTAGTCCTTTAGTACAACCTTAATTGAGAGTATGGGTAGCCTGTAGGTAAGATTCTCTTGTAGAGGAGATTCCACTTTTTGCATCTGAAAGATTCGCCATTTGATTCCAATCTTGTATGAGAGTTTTTTGACGGATTGGAATCAGGATTTGTTTAGTCTCTTTTGCTGAAGAAAAGGAGGGTAAGCCCCAATAAACAAGTGCATTACAGTTGTAAGTCCAATCCAAAACCAGAAACCGATTCAACGTTCTATGAAAACATCGATATTTCAGTTTTTGCAGCTGGTGGTTTGATGGTGTTGCAATTTGGAAAGGCTCTAACAGAATTTGCATCATTTCATCTGTTGAAGTTTTCTAAGCATCCAATTTTTTAAAGGATCGACATGTTACTTTGTGAAGAATCTCCTGGAAACACGTCTCGTATCTCATTTCAACAACGACGTAGATAGCATCACAGTCTGAGAATCATCATCTGTGACGTTTTGTGGTACCAAAGCTGCTAATGGTGCCACATCAGTTCATGGAGCAATTGATTGAAGCTCAAAAAAATTGTAGTCAATAAATCACTGGTGAGGAGAGCCCAATTTGTACTAAATTTAATGATGATGGAACACTTCACAAATCCATAATCAGGAGCAATTTTGCAAGTTTCTGGGTATAGATGTTTACTGACAATGTACAAGCAAAGTGTGGTAAACCAATCAATAATGCCAGGGACAAGATAAAGAACCCTCTGTTTTCATGTGATAATCTTGTACTGTGACCATATTTGGGAGAGAAGCTTGAAGGAACAAAGGATGTTATAAAACTCAACCAGCATAAACACCCATCGACGACTATCAATCTATGATACCGGGTCACTATTTGTGACCCTGCCCTATCTTCTGACAAATGAGACAAACCCAACAATCTTTATAAAGAAGATTACTGATATAAAGCTCGACAATCTCCGCACGGAACCAAAGATTGATTTAATCTTGACAACATCATATAAAGAGGTCAATTGGATACAAGCTTGGAGGATATATATACCAGTAGTTCAAATGAGGGAGCAAACAGTAACTCGCTTATCCAGGTGGCCATTTCAACTGCCTTCCACCCAGTATGTGCAGATGAAGATGATATACAGATTGACCTACAAGATTCACGATGAATCAATGCAAATATAGACTACAAGATGGTTCAAATACCACAAGTACAGATCATGACATCGGAATGAATTAGAAGTACAGTAACAAAAGATGTTGATATGAGTTGGTCACTTACATCCCTTAGGTCCATCATTCACCACCAGCCTATAACCATCATCTAGACCTTCTTGCTTGGCAATAAGTGCCGTGGCATACATCAAGTGGCCCAGAATATCTTTGTGTCTCTCTTCAGCCTGGTGCATAAGAGAATCAAGGACTTGGTCATCTACATTCAGATATGTAGTTTTCATTAAAAAAATTTGGCCTGATCATGCAACATAGGAGTTACTTTCAGAAGGGAGAAATACCTTTGAAAGCTGTGTCAATCCATCTCGAACCTTTGGAATCAGTACAATGTGAACAGGTGCTTGCGGGTTGATATCGCGGAATGCAAGAACCTTTTCATCCTCATACACAATAGTTGAGGGAATATCTTTCTTGATTATCTTATCGAATCTAGGAATCAACGAGTATCAAGCAAAAACAATAGATTATGTGCTGAACCACAGCATAAAAAGCATTGTCTTTCCACAAATGAGTGTTCTCTGGACAAGAAAGAAAATCCAAGGGTTTTTCTATGTTACTTTTATACTATCCATTGCAGGACACGCTCATACTTCCCCCCCCTCCAAATATGGTACAAACCCCCAGGTTTCACAGAGTGTGGCCTCCATTGTTAGCAATAAATACTAAAAACATAAATAACGAGTAGATCTTTGCATTAAGAAGGCTCACATTGTTGGGGCACCTGTGTCAGCTAAAGATGCAGCAGCAACTGCAGCATCTTCTTCATTCTTCTCTGCCTTTACACATGAAAAGTCTCTGTAAACACAAGCATACACAGAAAAAGCTGAATCACAGTATATATGTAAGAAAACCAATTGCAGCATTCATAGATAAACTAGATCGAAACAATTATACAATTTTTGTTCATGGAAAATACTCACAGCTACCTCTTTATTGGAGTGTATGGAGTAGAATGTTTGTTAGAAGAGACAGTTTCGATTGAGGAGATCCATTTGCATGCAGGCACAAGCGATGACCTGAAGTATCATGAAATCAAAAGTCAATAAAAAAAGATTTATTTTCCTTTGATCAACAAATTTTTCGAGCAAACAGGTGAAAATAGATCGAGCAATGTGTTACCAAAAGAGATTAAAACTGTGATTGTGAGGAGGGGCATCACTTGCCACTTGTGTGTTACAAAGAAATCCAAGAATTTCTATAGAATCCATGCATTTACCTGAAGTGGGATAGGGTATCTGCATCATGATTAGCAAAGGCTTTAGTGCATGTGAAGAACATGTCGATCATATTGCACATTTACTAGCTCAGGGTTTTAGGGAAAACATCAGGGTTTTAGCTCAGGGTTTTCATTTCACTGTTAGGCTTCCATCTCATCGTTCTTCCATCCAGTGTGATCACCATTTTAGCATAACATGGGAATCCCTTAAAAGTAGGAACAGAATGTTGCTACCAAAACTTTTACATGAAGTACCAAAGGCGAAAGATAGGGGAGTTGTTTTATTCATTTTCTTGTTTGTTTGAATCTTCAAGTACTAATTTCAGTAAGTTAATGCACCATATATTGTATCACTCTCCTCCAGAAGTTGATATATCCAACAATGTCCTCCTCCCTTTCTCAATTTCTCTCTTTGCTGATCATAGGGAGAACTTGGATAATTCATTCAACTCATTTCACGTACAATTGGTTTACATCTTCCCACATTTCCGCATCTTTATAGATTTCAACCATAAGAGTGTGTGCAAAGGCATTCCCAGCATCTATAGCAGTTATATTATGGAAACATTCTCTTCCCAGCTTTACATCACCAAATGTTTTGCAATGTCCAAGCAAAGACTTCCATCCAGCAATATTGAGATGGAAAGGCATGCTGATGAGTAGTTCCTTCGCCTGATCAAGCATTTTTTTCCTTCCAAAAAGGTCAACAACACAATTATAATGTTCCACAGTCAGATTAACATCGGGTTCCTCGATTATCAAACTAAGGACTTCACATGCTTCTCCTAAAAGTCCAGCATGGCTATAAGCCGTTAGAAGACAAATAAAAGTCACGTCATTGGGCTTAAAACCATGACTCTTCATACCTAATAAATACAAGGCTACAGATTTTACATCAATGCCACGGCCAAAGCCAGATATTATCGATGTCCATGTTGCTTCGTTTTGATCAGGCATTGTTTGAAAGACCATACATGCATCCTCAAGACTGCCACAAATAGCATACATGTGAATAAGTGTATTGCTAACAGTAGTATCAGATCCAAAGCTACTGTCTACAATGAAAAAATGAACAAGTTTGCCAAAGTGAAGATCAGATTCATCAGAACATGCTTTAAGCACAGTTACAAGCACCCCTTGGTTAGGATAAGTGCCATCTTCAAGCATTTTTAAGAAGAGAGAGATCACTTCCTTGGCATGACTGTGTTCAAGAAAACCAGCCATCATTGTGCTCCAGGTCACAGCATCCTTCGCTGGCATAAGGTTGAAGATCTCTTGTGCATGTATAAGAGATCCACATTTGTTATACATGTCAATAAGTGCATTTCTCACGTTCAAGTCATATAAACCCTCTTTTCTTTTCAAATATTCATGAATAAACTTGCCCTTATCCAACGCCATCATTCTTGTACATGCCTTAATCAAGCATATAACTGTGATGGTATCAGGGTATATACCTTCCTTTTGCATGCAGAAAAAAAGCATGAAAGCTTCATCATCAGAATAATGGCATGCATATCCTGCAAGTAATGTGTTCCAACTCACTATATCTCGCTCAGAAATTTTGTCAAAAATCATTTTCGCTTCTTTAAGGAAACCAAAATTGACGTACATGTCTATGAGGGTATTCGCAACATATATCTTTGATTGAAGTTGGTTTGCAATGATTTCAAGATGGATCATTTTACCTAGTTGTACAGCCCTAAGATAGGAGCATGATTTTACAACACAAACATATATTGTTTCGGTCATTGAGAGACCCATCTCTTTCATATTTCTATAATGGGATATTGCATCCTCGTGTTTGCCACATTGAACAAGACCAGCAATCAAAGCACTCCATGTTACATTATCTTGTTTCGTGGATGAATTAAAGGCATGAAAAGATTCATCCAAACACCTAGATTGCACATACATGGCAATGAGGGTGCTCTCAATGAACACATTTGAATCATGATTCAACTCAATTATGTAAGTGTGAACTTGCATTCCAAGCTGACTGTCAGGCATATTTGAGCATGCCTGCAGTGTGGAAACCAATGTAACTTGGTTAGGAATATGACCTTCAACTTGCATTTTCATAAAGTACTCGATAACCTTATCGCTGTTTCCACTCCGAGAATACCCTGAGATGAGTGCATTCCACATGACAACGTTTTTTTCTGATGAGAAATTGAATGTGTTTTGAGCATCATGGATGTTTCCACCGGTTGCATACATATCAATGAGGGAGCTTCTAATAAATGCATCACATTCGATACCCAGCTCGACAGCAAGATTATGAATTAACTTCCCAGGCAGCATATGCCCAACAGCCGAATAAGCTTTTAGTATGCACACAACTGTATATTTATCTGGATTCACACCCCTATCTCGACACAGAGCTTTCCATAGACAAAGGGCCATTTCACACTTGCCCAGATTAACATATCCAAAAAGCATGGAATTCCATGTGACTGTGTCTCGTATTGACATGCTGTGGAACACGTAAAGAGCATCATTTATGAACCCACCACATTTCATGTACATATAAATGAGGGCGTTTTCCACATACACATTTTGTTCCAAGCCATGTGAGATGATAAAATATGCATGAATAAGTCTTCCATGGTACAGAGAATTGGCATGTATAAAAGCTTTTAGGATAGAAACAAGGTCGTAAGTGTCTAGTTTTTCTTTTTGCTTCAAGAATTGATAACACACTTGCAGAGATTGTTGTAGGTGCGAATATTTGACATGGGTGTGAACTCTGCACACCATGTCAAGAGACATACCGACTGTGTACCTCCAGACCGTAACACGGCCTTTACACTATGGCTGATCAAATAGTTGCCCATGAAGATAATGGGCATACATGAGGTCCAATTGTTTCCAGCAAAGAAATAAAACTTGCAGGTCTGCACATAGCTAGAGGAACACCAATGCAGGCATAAGTGGATTGCTCATTATTTGATTTAGCTATCCTGAGCACATTTTGTGGATCAATCAACTCCAGTTTCCAAGGTTGTAACAACAGGCTTTGGTAAAATGAGATCCATTGATAGCCATCGGATACCTCAACTTCCACAGGGATTTAAATCAAAGTGCAATCAGATTAAAGGGGTGTAGAGGAATCTGGGTTATGGGTGCAAAGGATGCGCAAGTGGGCAATTCCATTTTGATCGGTACTCAGGCCTGGAAGGGGAAAACCAGAAAAGATCTGGCAAAGCAAAACATAAAGATAAAAAAGGAAATTTTTTTCTTTCTGGCGTGGGGATAGACCGACATTCCAAGCTTTGAAATAAAAAAATCCATGGTTTTCAACCTTAATCTCTACGCAAATTTTCCGGCGGAAAATCCCTTGACATATCAATCAACCCAAAAACAGAGGTCGAATCTCCCCAAGCACAAATCGAAAAACGGCAGCTCAAGAAGGTCGTTCACGGAATCGACGAACACTCATTCCAATGTAGAGAGGCTATTGGGGAAATGAGGAGAGGAGGGGCCCGAGGAAACAAGGACGCATACCTGGAAAACGAGAAACGCGAGGAGGAAGAGATTGGAGAGAAGAAGAGGAGCCGGGAGTGGATGGAGAGCACCGAGAAGCCCATATCTCAGCAGCCGGTGTCCGTTATCTCTGCGGAGAGCTCGCCATAGCCACGACTGTTCTGCGAGCAGCAGGAAATCCCTATTCACAGCGGATACCCCTCGCCTTGTTTTATGTAATCCCAAGAAATGCCCCTCACAAAAGCTTTCATCTCTGTGAAGATGAACAAATTGCTCTAGTTCTGGTGGCAAGATCAGGGTTTAGGGTTTAGGGTTTTAGAGTTTTAGGGTCTAGGGTTTTAGAATATTAGGGTTAAGAGTTTTAGAGTTTTAGGGTTTAGGGTTTAGAGTTTTAGGGTTTTAGAGTTTTAG
>JBBBWG010029532.1:100858-117695 GCA_037176905.1 Azolla pinnata
AGTTTTAGGGTTTAGGGTTTTAGAGTTTTAGGGTTTAGGGTTTTAGAGTTTTAGGGTTTAGGGTTTTAGAGTTTTAGGGTTTAGGGTTTTAGAGTTTTAGAGTTTTAGGGTTTAGGGTTTTAGATTTTTAGGGTTTAGGGTTTTAGAGTTTTAGGGTTTAGGGTTTTAGAGTTTTAGGGTTTAGGGTACAGTGCTCCGATGGCCTATAGGCTGAGCTCTGGCTTCCGAGTCAAGACGCCAGATTTTCTGCTCTTTCCAGCTGACGTGTTTCGATTTGTGACATGGCGCTGCTCTCCGATGTCCATCGGAACTGCGACGAAACACATCTTTCCGAGTGATGCGTTTGAGGTTTGAAATGCTCTGCTGTGTTCTAGCTCAAAGCTGGGCACACAGCTGAAACCTGAGTTCCAGGACGAGATGCATATGCACGCCATCTGAATCGCAATTCTAATTCTAAACTCATACAATCTTATACATTGGGTAAGAGCCACTCCCGGAAGGTATGCGGATGGTTCTGCCGCAACTATGTCTGAACACTTTTTCCAACGCGAAATGATCCGGTGCGTAGTCGATGTTGCGATCCACCATATCCTCGAGGCTCGGAACCTTGAGTAAAGCGCTACGAATAAATAAATGCATTCCTTTCTGCCTGTCGACGAAATTCGGTGGCCATGCCGAGTTCATGGATCGAGTGTATATTATGAAGGCTATAACTGATGTGGGTGAAACTGAGGCTGATGGGTAGGCGGCAGATGCGCGTTTAAGAATGCCATGGGCAAATGATCGACGATTTCCTCGACAATATGGTCGGAGAGATCGGAGCTCAGAAAATCAGGGATCAGATGCAGCCCGACGACACCCACAACCAAGCATCGATCGACGACTAGAAGCTCGTTCTAATGAGACGTCTGGAATTGAGATCTTCCACGGGAGGGTGGTGTTGGCAGTTGCAGCTGTCTCAACTGGGTATTATGGTTCTTGGAGACCTTTGCTAGAGTCGAACCTCTGATCTAGGCTCTTGATGTTCAATCGATCCTATGTTCGATTTGGCTCCCTGATGTTCGATCTAGCTCTTCGTGTCCGATCTTACATCCAATCTAGCTCTTCATGTCCAATCGTATGTCCGATCTGGTTCTTCATCTCTCATCTTAGATCCAAATCTAGCTCTCCACGTCTGATCCTATGTCCAATCTAGCTCTTCATCTCCGATCCCATGTGGATCGAAGCTCGTCCCATCCGATCCTACGCCTGATCCTTCTGTCCGATGCAACGCTTCATCTCCGATTCCCAATGTTCGATCCTAATGTCCGATCTGGCTCTTCATGTATGAATGATCCTAATGTCCGATCCTAATGTCCGATCCTAATGTCCGATCTGGCTCTTTCATGTATGAATGATCCTAATGTCCGATCCTAATGTCAGATCTGGCTCTTTCATGTATGAATGATCCTAATGTCCAATCCTAATGTCGGATCTGGCTCTTCATGTATGAATGATCCTAATGTCCGATCCTAATGTCGGATCTGGCTCTTCATGTATGAATGATCCTAATGTCGGATCTGGCTCTTCATGTATGAATGATCCTAATGTCCGATCCTAATGTCGGATTTGGCTCTTCATGTATGAATGATCCTAATGTCCGATCCTAATGTCAGATCTAGCTCTTCATGTATGAATGATCCTAATGTTCGATCCGGCTGGCTCCTTACGACCGATCCTATGCCTAATCCAATGTTATGATCTGGCTCTTCATGTCCCAAGGCTTGGTCTTGATCCTGTATTGTCTGTGATCATAAGGAGTCAAAAAAAACAGAAAAAAGCAATCTTTGCATGAAGCTTGGGCTCTGAGATCAGCTTTTGGAGCTTTTGCATGCTCTTCACTTCCCCTTCTCTTATATTCATCCTCTTCTCTTCTCTTCTCCAAATCTCAGAGAAACAGAGCAAATCTCTTCTCTTCTCTTCTCCAAATCTCAGAGAAACAGAGCAAATCTCTTCTCTTCTCTTCACCAAATCTCAGAGAAGGAAGGAAGAAACAGAGCAAATCCTCTTCTCTTCTCTTCTCCAAATCTCAGAGAAGAAGGAAGGAAGAAACAGAGCATCAAGCCATGGCTATGGCTTCCTCCTTGGCGATGCCTTCTTCTCCTCCTCCATCATCGTCTTCCTCCTCTGTTTTCTGCGGCACCTCCAAGATCCCTTCTTCCCCTCGCCTCCTCCTCCTCCGCAGCAGCCGCCCCTCCTCCCTCTCCATCGAGGCCCGCATCCGAGAGATCTTCATGCCCGCGCTCAGCTCCACCATGACCGAAGGCAAGATCGTCTCTTGGTCGAGGTCCGAAGGCGACAAGCTCTCCAAGGGCGAGAGCGTCGTGGTCGTCGAGTCTGACAAGGCGGACATGGACGTGGAGACCTTCTACGACGGCATCCTGGCCTCGATCATCGTGGGCGAGGGAGAGGTCGCGCCCGTCGGAGCTGCCATAGCTCTTCTTGCGGAGACGGAGGAAGAGATCGAAGAGGCGAGGAAGAAGGCACAGGGCCTACTAGGAGCTGAATCTGCAGGTTCTTCTTCTCCTCCTCCTCCTCCTCCTCCTCCTCCTCCTCCTCCTCCTCCTCCTCAATCGTCTGCGGTGAATGATGGGGCATTGCTGAATTCAACGACATCTCCGTCTCCGTCTCCATCTCCATCTCCATCTTCTTCTGCATCTGCTGCCGATAGCGATGGGCCGAGGAGGATCGTAGCTACGCCGTATGCGAAGAAGCTCGCGAAGCAGTACAAGGTGAATGTGGATTCGATCGTGGGTTCGGGGCCCTTCGGCCGAATCACTGCCGCAGATGTGGAGATCGCCGCCGGAAAACTGCCCTCCACGAGCCCATCTCCTGCTGCGGTGAAACCACCGATCGAGTCGAAACCGCTGCCAAAACCTGCCTCCATCCCCGCCGCGAGATCGCCCTCCCCGGAAACATCTGGAAACTCCGTGCCCTTCTCCACCATGCAGAATGCTGTCTCAAGGAACATGGTGGAGAGCCTCAGCGTCCCTGTTTTCAGAGTCGGATACACCATCTCCACCGATGCCCTCGATGCTCTCTACAAGAAGGTAGGTTCTTTCTTTTTCGTTTGCTTGTTTTCCCCTGTCTTTTTCATTTCTGAGGCTGTGGCCCATCTCATATCAGAGCCTCTTCTGCAGTATCATTTTGCAGTCTGAAAAATTCTTAACCTTATTGCTTGCAAAACTGCCGAAACTTTTATTGTGGGGAAGTTGTTGGAAGGTCTGAGTTTAAGAGCTTCTTCTGGAGTATCTTTGTTGGTCTGGAAGCCGTTAACTCGATTGTGGGCTCAAATCGTTTGAAATTCCGAGTTTCAATCGTTTTGAAATTCCGGTTTCATAGCTCTCTATTGAGTGTATCTTTGTGAGTCTGAAAATCTCTAACTCCAACATGGGCTAAGTGTTTGGGAACTGGCTTTATGTGAGCTGGGAAAGTGTATCTGATTATCAAGATGGGCTTTTGATGTTGTAGCTAATGTGATGGGAAACTGTGTGATTCAAATCCTTTTCTGGATAGGTGAAATCTAAGGGAGTTACCATGACTGCACTGCTAGCGAAAGCCACAGCTTTGGCCCTTGCTCAGCACCCAATCGTGAATGCAAGCTGTAAAGATGGGAAGAGCTTCACGCATAACAGTGATATCAACATTGCAGTAGCTGTGGCTATGGATGGCGGCCTCCTCACGCCAGTCCTTCAGAATGCTGATAAGGTCTTCTACTGTCGTTCTTTGTTCAACCAACTGGAATGCATATAGAACCTACTTGCATGTGTTTATCAGTAACGCATGCATCAATTCCCTATGGTGGTGTGTGTTGCATAAAGATATGAAATGCGGATACTGATTTTCGAACATAATCCACACCCTGTGACAACATAACTGCCTCAATTCCCCCCCATGCTGGTTTGGTTCACATGGAACTTCTTGCATGCATTGATCAGTGACATGTTCCCGATGCATTAATTCAGCATTCATGCACGATTCCCTGCATTAATTCGGGATGCATGAATTGATTCCATATTGTGGGGAGGGATGCATATAGATCTGAAATGCATATATTGGTTGATTTAGATTGTACATTTCTTTATTCCTTTTCTTTATCGTACATGTTCTTTGAAATGCATATCTATTCATTTTGACATCGTTATGTAGGTTGATCTATATGCGTTATCTAGCAAGTGGAAGGAATTGGTTGAGAAGGCACGTGCTAAACAGCTACAACCGCAGGAATATAATTCTGGTAATTTGATCAGTGACACTTTTGTCACTTTCTTTTTGTCATTTGATTCTATCATCAGTCTGGGGAATTGCTTCATGAGTCTGTGTCTAATTGTCATTCAGGGACTTTCACACTATCCAACCTTGGAATGTTTGGAGTAGATCGATTCGATGCAATTTTACCTCCTGGAACGGTATGCAATAGAATATTTCCTTGTGGAACTCTTGGAAGAAGTAGTTTTCAATCACATGAATAGGATCTAGATTCTGCTAATAATCGTGGTGCTTCCATTTGCATTGCATTGGAATAGCGTAGCAAAAACCTCGTGATTTGATAAAAAGAGGGCATAGATGAATCTGTTGTTGGCCTTATTTCACCCCTGTTTCTGGACAAATCTATATAGGGTGCGATTATGGCTGTGGGAGCATCGCAGAAGAAAGTGATAGCAACGTCAGATGGGCTTTTGGGTGTGAGAAGTCAGATGCAGGTAAAAACACAAATCCTACTTTTTTCTTGAGATATCGTTCTAAAAAATTGCACTAATACTCTATGTATGAAATGTATCTATACTCTTTGTGGTGCTCTTGTATCTTGAAAAAGAATTCTGTGAGGGTACCAAACAATTTTTGGATCCATGCTCTGCAGTGATTATAAATATATCATGGGTGTTTTGATTTTGGGGAAAAAAATGCTAAATGATGGAGAAGTTTCTCATGCTGGGAAAACCCTTGGTTCTTTATTTCCAGGTAAATGTAACAGCTGACCACAGGATCATATACGGTGCAGATCTGGCTGCTTTCTTGCAGACATTTGCACAGATTGTGGAGAATCCTGATCAACTTACTCTATAATGAAAATTCCAAAGCGGAATTTGGCTACCGAGAGCGATATTTGCCTTTCTTTGATGGATACGAGGCGGGATTTGTGTTATTTTTAGATCAGATGGTAGTGTTAAAAGAAAAAAATAGCCAATGACCCATTGTTTCAAGAGAGAAAATCACATGTTCCGCCGCATTGGAACAACGTTACTTCCTTTTTTTTGCGAAATTTCAGGGAGAATAAATTGAGACTGCAGCTTTGTTCAAGTAAAAAGCTCTTTTTTTATTTTCTGCAAGGTGTTTGCTCTTTGCTCCAGATTGCATCAGTTTTACACGGAAAATCTTAAATCTTAAAACCATTGTGGTTGAAACCATCTTTTTAGTGGAGAGTCTCTCGATTAATCAAGCGATTTTTTTCATCCATGGTTTCTTATATGACAATCATCATAATCGTTAGCCCAAACGTTGAACAGCCTGAAATGCATTCCAATAGATCATGGTAGCATCGAAAATTGTTCTTTCTAATAACGTTCCACAATTAGTTCACCCTAATTTACAACTGTGGTTTATTAGTGTCTCATTCCCAACATCAGGAAACATAGCAATGCAAGAAACAATTAATTGATTTTGTTGATTCTTTACACATGATTAAATGATCATCTTTTAACTACACACTAATCAGTCGATTTTGTGGATTCTTAATACATGATGCTAATGTTTGTGTTTATGTGTTCTATTCCATTCTCCTCTGTGCTTTCTTCTGCTTTGCCTTCAGTTAAATTGTGTAGATCGAATCGAAACAAATTTATAGGAAAAATTTTCATGAGATATGAGTGAATTTAAAGCCATTAGAGCCCATTCTTAATCCTTATTATAAAGAGTTGCTATTGGTTACACTTGATTAAGGAAAGATGGTTTATTCTCCATGCTAATCAAAATCTTTGGTCCTTAATAAAACGGCAGTTCTGAGCTTGTCGATCACGAAAGGCAAAAATCAGAGAACACGATTAAATGTGCGCTCCAACCATAAAAGCCGCGCGAAATCATGAGGCAGATATTCAAAAGAAAGAACATTAATTTCGAAACAGTTCTTGGGTTCCAAGTCCCATTCTACCACTGCACCAATGCCAGTTCACTTATCCAACCACCGCTACTCTTCTTCTGGACTCCAGGGTTTGGGAAGCTGGGAATTCCATCTCCGAATTCTGCCAATTTGGATGGTAGTTGGTTCAATTCATGTGATCTTTTTGGTCTCAATCGAACGATTTTTCTTTTTTTTACAGGTTCCAGATTCAGTCGTAAGCAACCGAGGCTTCGCAGAGCCGTAACATTGAAAGTAAGTTTGATTAGACCTGTAACCACATGTGCACAAGCAGACATGCATAGAATGTAACATTCGCAAGCTTCTGTTTTTTGCTTTTTTTTTTTTTATGAGCGAAAGTTTGCAGACGAAAGCTGACGACAATCTGCTTAACGAGAAGTTTGCAGATCGTAACGATATTGTTTTCCTTCTTTTAGAAAATTAATCTATATTTCATAAAAAGTAACTGTTTGATTAAATCGACCGTTCTTCTGGTCTGAAGCGTACTTTGGGTGATTTATTCGATCTCGAATACTCGAATCGATCCGACAATACCATACCATAATCAGAAAGTGTGTTCTCGATTGATTGCGTTGGCAGCCAACAAACGTATGGTGGGTTCAATCCTATGCATTATTAAATTTACCATTCTTCTGGCCCGAAACATACTTTCGGTGATTTGTCGATCTCGAATACTCGAATCATTCTCGATTGCGTTGGCAGCTGGCAAAGTATGGGTTCATCCTGTGCATACATGCATGCATAGGCACATGCACGAGCACATGCATGCATGCATATGCACATGCACACACATGCATGCATGCATGCCTACATGCCTACACACATGCACACACACGTGCACGTGCATGCCTGCATGCATACACACATACACACACACTCATGCCTGCATGATATGCACATGCACACACATGCACACACACGTGCATGCATGCATGCATACACGCAGTCACACATGCACACACACTCATTCCATGCATGCACGCACACACACACACACACACGCATGCCTACATGCAGGCATGCATGCATACATACATCCAACACATAGATGCATGCATGCACACACACCCATGCATGCAAGCATACATGCATGTACACACACCCATGCATGCACACACACCCATGCATGCAAACATACATGCATGCACACACACACATGCATACACACCCATGCACGCACATGCGTACACAGCCATGCATGCATGCATGAATGCATGCAGACATACATGCATGCATGCATGCACACGTACGCACACATGCATACACACCCATGCATGCGCACATACATACATACATACATACATACATACATACATACATACATACATACATACATACATAGTGAGAGCTGGAGACGAAGAAGAAGAAGGAGAAGGAGAAGGAGCAGGGCCCGGAAGGAAGGAAGGAAGAAGGAGATTGGCGATGGCGATGGCGATGGCGATGGCGATGGCAGTCGGGGAGGTTCTTTGTCGGAGCCCTTGAAGGTCTTGAGGTCACTGTGACAGCTAGCTACGCAGAAGATTTCTGCACCCACATGGTAGAACCCACCTCCCTTCAGCTCCTCCTGATCAGAGAAAGAAGAGACCCAGACAGATGACCACCGCCGTCTGGGAGCAGACGGATCGCAGCAGCACAGAAAGCAGCTTATTCCTCCCCTCCTCTCGCCGCAGCAGGCGCCTTGCTCGCATTCTTGTCTATCTCCCCTGCAACAACGATACGGGAGCGATTTGCCATACTCTGATCATCTGGAGAGAGGCTTCCATCGTTAGTTTGTCGAGTTAGGGTGTCGTTTTTCTTCTGCAGAGAGCGAGCGAGAGAGCGAGCCATGGCGAGTATCTGATTCTCCGGCGAATCTCGGGAGAAGCCGTCATTGCGCCCGTCCTCATCCGAATGCTAAACCTGGATTCTGAGGCCTAAAACCCTCACCGGCGCGGGTTTCAAACCCTAATCCTTTGCTGTGGAAGCGATTAACTGGAACGGCCTGCCAGATCATTCCATCTAACCCCTGAAATCTCAGACTTTTTGTATCAGAGCACTCGGCTTGCAGGTCTTGTCGTGCCAAAAGAAGGAAAAATGTCTGTAGTGGTCGGTGTGCCATTGCTCGAATGTATCTGCGTATTGGCTTGTGGGCGATATATCTGCAGGAGATGCATGAAGGCAGGCTACCATGACAGCGAGGAATGGTCGCTAGCCTCCGCCGAAAGCTTCGAACCTGTGCCTCGGATGTGTAGAATCATCTTAGCCGTATATGAAGATGATCTCAACCACCCTAAATGGCCTCCTCAGGGTGGGTACAGGATGGATACGAAATGCCTCGTGAAGAAAGTCGGCACTGATGGCAAGGGTATGTGCCCACCATATCTCATCTATGTAGATCATGATGCAAAAGACATCGTTCTTGCTGTGAGAGGCCTCAATCTCGTCAGAGAGAAAGATTACTCTGTTCTGCTCAATAATGATCTCGGGATGGAGCCGTATGAGGGCGGTTACGTGCACCATGGCCTCCTCATAGTTGCAACGTGGCTGCTTAACGAAGAGAAAGATACTCTGCGGAAACTAATTATGGAGAATCCTTCCTATACGCTAAGCTTTGCTGGGCATTCACTTGGTTCTGGTGTTGTCGCCTTGCTATCAGTGCTTGTGGCCAAAGATCCTAGTGTTCTAGGAAACATTCCACGAGAGAAGATCAGGTGCTATTCCATCGCCCCAGCCAGATGTATGTCTTTGAACTTGGCAATTCTCTATGCTGATATTATCAGTTCTGTGATCTTACAGGTAAGATCGTGACCCTTGTCCGTGCTGCTTTTGTCTTTGTTTTTTGCGTTTAACTAGACTTTAGGCAGACATTATGCGTAAAAAGCATAATGTGGTGCTTTAGAAACCCAGAGTGTGAGAAACTATTAGGCCATAGGACAGATGTCTACATCACCTGTTGGAAACTCGTGTAACCAATAAGAGTGTGTATAAACAAAGCTGGGTTTGAACCCAAATATTCCTATTGATGGCTGAAGAGCTTACTGCTAGTACAGAGAGAGAGAGAGAGAGATAGGGAGAGGGATAGAGAGAGAATGAAACAAAGAAAGAAAGAAATACATATTAACATCTTCTCAGACCAATATGGCCCATGAGTTAAATGGTACAATCGTGTGTGTGTGTGTGTGTGTGTGTGTGTGTGTCTCCAGTAATGGGGGAATCCTAAAAAAGAGTCATGAGAAGCATGAAAATTTGAATTTTTGTGAAGTTGAACTTGCTCGCTGGAAAACACTGGTTGAAATTTCTATATTCTTTCATGATATAACAAATTATTAGGCAAGATCTCAAACTTTTGTTATCATTCTTTTGTGCCTTTGTGTCAATAACTTCAATCATGGTTTTAGAAAAGTGAAGTCATAAATGTAGCAAGAATAATAACTGCTTTCATGCACATAAGGGTGGTTGAACGTTGAGACTTGCTGGTCAGGAAATATTTATGTAGTGAACAAAATGCAGCAGGATATAAGTTGCTTTTGTGAAAATTTTCATGAATTTGCTACATTTCCACCTTCTTTTGAATTACTCTTGCATGGAAAGGAAACTTGGGCTCCAACATGGAGTGAACTAAAGATGGTGTTTTACTATCATTATATGAGATGAACGAATGAGCTGCATTTGAATAGAGAAGAATATGAGTAAACTGGCAAGCCAATTGACACTATATAATGATCATGATAGTATGTCCAGTTAAATAAAACATGCTTTTCAGGAATTTGTATAGTTATACAGTATGATAGTAGCAACAAGAATGGATCATATGATAGATTTCTAATTAATTATGCAGGATGATTTCTTGCCGCGGACTGTTACACCCTTGGAGGACATTTTCAAGAGTATCTTTTGGTGATGTTGTTATCTTTATAACAGTGTTATCCAGTTCTTTTCTTATCTGGACAACTGAGGGGTTCATAAGTGCTTATCATAGATATCCTGAGGCATTTTTTTGTTTTGACAATAACAGAGTGCAACCAAGTTAGAAGTTGTTTCAGCACAAATCCTTTATGTTGTTGACCACCTAGGAATTAGTTACCCAACTCTTCCTCTCTCCATCTCCCTCTCCCCCTCCCTCTCCCTCTCCCTCTCCCTCTCTCTTTCTTTATAGAGATAGATGCAGTCTTTCCATCTGATAGAATTACTAAACAAGGCATGCATAATTAAGATGTGATGGACAATCTTGCAATCATCTGTGCAACGAGCTAGTGTTGCAATATCTGCAGTCAAGACAATCTTGCAAGTTAGCACAGCCGACAAGTCCATAAAAATCGTACATACACAATACATATGAGTGCAGAGATGGAAAGGCTGATAAAAGAGTGATCCTCGAGCTTGGGTATCTTGATTATGCCTTTTTAGCATTTGGCAATACTCCATGTCTTTATTCTGCCCATAGCAGCAAATTTTTCATACAGATGTTATTGCATGGAAGCTACGTTTGCATACTTTTGCCAAATTGCAGCCATTGCTCTTGAATATTTTATCAATTGCTTTTGCATCTAGCTATTATGAGAACATATTATTGGTGGTTTGTGGAAATTCAACCTTAATGGTGGTCAATTATCAACAAAACCACATAACATGGTTCAGGACGATGTCTATTTATACACTAAGAAACTATCAGATATCTTGTCCAACTCATGGCCCAAAGCATAGAGGTGAAACAACTTGTTCAGGAGGATACTTGTTTATGCCTAAGAAACTATTTGATATAGTGAAAATTTTGTGTCCCATTCATACCTGAGCAAAGAGATGAATAACCTCAAACGTTCTCTGGGTGTGCCTCTTATAAATCTCCGTTTTTGAAGAGTTTGCATGTAATTACTTTGTATCTCCACTTAAGTTTTGTGATTTTCCCTTATGTTTTATAATCATAGGCTCAAAATTCTAATGTCAATTCCAACGTTTATCTTTGTACAGCTTGCCGTGCTTGCTTTGCAGTAGATGTACAAAAGACACGTTCCAGGTGAATAATTTGGTAATACATGACCCAAGAAGGCTCTACACTCCTGGGCATGTATATCACATCGTTGATAAGAAGTTTTGTAGGTACAGCTCATAAATATCTTAAGAAAATTGTGTGCATTATTGGAGAACTAAAAACATAAAATATATATGACTTTGTAGAACACAATCTAATGATATACTAAGAATATCTCTTACTGGTTATATTTTAGCAAGAGAGAAGAAACAGCCAAAATACATGTACCCTGACTTTTCTCGCCAGGATTTCTGAACCTAAACGATGGAGATCATATGGACGCTGCAAGATAAAATCTGAATATGGGAAGAAGAAAATATAACTAACTTTCTCATAGGACTAGAAAGAGGGGGTATCTTGATCTTTACTATTTCATTTAGGCATTAAACAAACTCTTATGTCTTCTTCACTAAAAGAGCATTGATACACTTGATACCTTCATTTGAAAGCGTTGTGGCTGTTGTTTCTTTTTTCCTGGTATAAAGTAGAAGGCAATGCCAACTTTTGGGATCTAGGAAAAGCGATAAAGAGTGGAAAAATCTTCAAAGAAAAGGAAATGAGAAGGAGGAAACGAGAACTTTTATTTAAGGTTTTACTGGGTTTTACTGGGTTTTGCAGCTGCGGACGAGTCCCCCCCATTGTGAAATCAGCTGTGCCAGTTGAAGGCCGTTTTGAGCATGTTGTTTTGTCTTGCGATGCCATCCAAGATCATTCATTGGTCCGAATTGAGAAAGAAGCATCACGTGCATTAGAGGTATTCATCTATATTAACACTGTTACATGTGTCTTGATTACAGTAGTATTTTGATCTTTTCTAAGGTATTCATCTAACACTCCTATGGAATTGAATTGTTTTGGGTTTTGATTGTAGTGGTCATGTCAGATTCAGTCTTTTTAAAAGGAAACACTTATGGTTTGGCATGTGCCACATTTTTGTTTGTTTTATCCACCTCTTCCATTCCCAGAGCATTACATGATTTTGTTCTATTTTGGATTCCTGGCATGTGTTCACAGGTTTAGAGTGTAGGGTTTAGCAACTTCATAAATTCGAGAACTGAAGATTCAATATGCAATCTAAGGATATTTCTGCTTCATTTTCGTAGTAGATCAAGTTCTTGAAAGAGATGCCTATCTACCTTGAATTGCTAGGATAGGGTGGATTGAATTGTTGCCCATCTATATATTATGATTATATTCTATATACCAAGCATATATGTGGGTTATTCGATGAGATGCCCATCTTCTCAAATTGTTAGGTTGTGGGTTGAATTGATGGAAGCGAATACTACTGATGTATTACGATTATATTTGATGCTTCAAAGCTTATGAAGGAACATGCTACCGAAGCCCCACAAGCACAGAAGATGGCAAGGATGGAATCAAACATCAAGGAGGAGCATAAGGCAGCATTGGAGAAAGCGCAATCGCTAAACATACCGAACGCATTCTCATATGTTGCTCGCAATGGGGAGAAACCATATAGCAACAATCGTGATGATTCCGATCCCTTGAAGGCGAAGGTGGGCGAAACTTCTTCTTGTCCAGGATCTGTTGAACATGTAAAGCAAGATGTAAAGATAGTCGATAAGGACGACATAAAGGAAGAAGGCATGGAGGAGGAAACAAATGAGAACATGAAGGCAGCCGTGCAGAAGGCGTAAGGAAAGCATCATGCAAATGTGGTTTCTGACAAATTCTTCTCTCGCGAGCTCGTTGCTTGTTGTTAACATGTCCCATATGTGTGGAAAAATCTTATCTCAGTAATATGCCCTTCATTTTTACTGCATTCACCCAATTATGTATTCATTGTCTCGAGAGGCTTCATTATCGGACTGCCTGTGGTCATGTAATAAGCATCTCATCGAACACCGATTGAAAAAAAGAAAAAGAGATGATCAATAAGCCCTTCCATTTGTCCAGAACTGTGCTGCCTTTGAGATTTGAAGAATATGGGACAAATCTGGCAAAAGAGTGTGGTGCTTGCCATTTGGTGCAAGTTTTGGCATGTTCCATGCATCATTAAAACTGTGCTGGGTCTTCTACGCAGGGTTTTCGCAGGTCGATCAAACGGCATTGGTTTGGAAATCGATGTATGTTCTGAACGATTCGAGAGATGGAGTCGATTGTTTCTGCTTTTGGTAGAGCCAGTCTCCAAAAAAAGCCATGTTGGAAAAGATGAACCCTTAAACCCTGAAACCAGATCAGGTATATGTTGTTTTCTTGATCTGGCTTTAGGGTTTAGCGATGCGTTTTGAGACTTGAAGAAAAAGACTCGAATCCAGAGGAGCAATGGATTTTGAATCCAACCGAACCCACAATCGGGAGTGGATGAAAATGGGTTCAAATACGAAATCGAAAGCTGCGGTGGGGGGGGGGCAAAAAACAAAGATCGTGATCGTGGTTCTTTCCTTCCATGGTTTTTCTTTCCATCATCATGCATGCCTGCAATTGGATCGCGAATTTTCGGCAAGCGCATTTGCGCATTGTTCACGTGTTCTTTTTCGCCCAAAACACTCACAAGCAAAAGCACAGCATCATGGTCTTTGTTTGAGTCAGATCCCCAGAACAAAGGATGGACTCCGGCATTATGCAAAGGTTTAGGGTTAGGGTTTGTGAGATGGTTCATCCTCAAGGGTTAGGGTTTTCCTGATGATCAATCCTCATCCTCATCCTCATCTTTATATGATATTCCGACGTCACATCTGATCCGAACCGTCCGTTCCGTACGATGACGACGGATGGAAAACAACGCTAGAAACCGGCATGCTGAAATCGTGGCTGCCGACTTCGCCGCCTTCATGTATATATAAATATTCGTATTTATATCTATATCTATCTGTCTGTATCTGTAAATGGTGGACATAAAAGTCGTATGGTTTTTGGCCCTGATTTCCTGTCACGCAACTGGGGGCCCGATACGGATACAGTACGAGAGAGGCTTGTATGGACTTTTAAGTGCTCATTTGTGTTTGTGTGTGTCTGTGTGTGTGTATGAGAGGAAATTCCTCGTCGAAGATCAATAATTGCAATAAAATATCTGCTGTCGTGTTCTTATCGTGACACAAGTTTCGAACGATTTTTATCTGTGTATGTGTACGCAAACATATATTGTGTTATTATCTATGACTCGGTCCCGGGTCATGGAACTCTTGACGCCAACTTGTTAGCATGCTGAGATCTCGTCCGTTTCACAGGATTTTTAACCTCCCCTGCCTTGACAACAGGCCTGAAACGGAATCGTTGGAGGTTCAGTTTCTCTGGAATCTAGATTCTTCTTCCGGATTAAGGAATAAGAAATCAATCTATAGCCGGTGGGAAGCTATCGCGGCAGATCCCTACAAAACTTCCTGTGTCACAACATCTTAACTTGTGATTGGAAAAATCCATTCTGGGAAGGGGAGCAGAGAAAATTTCCGCGCCGTGTTGTTCAATGAAGACATCCCTAAAGAGATTGTTTGTTCCCCACCACCACCACCACCACCCACTTGTTTAGTAAGAATGCCGTTGCAGTTGCCGGAGAAAGTCGCGGGGATGCGATCCGAGTCATCGAGCCCACGCGCATTTGTCTCCTTGAACGAGTTCATGCACCACAATCTCTTGAATCGATCGATCGATTGATCAATCGCCTTGTTTTCCGCATGTCCACGGGCGAAGTCCACGTCGAGCTCTTGTCGTTTAGAGGAAGGAAAGGAAAGGAAAGGAAAGAATGTCCACGATAAACGACAAAAACAAAAGAAACGGTCCCCGTGAGGGTTGGCAAACTCGATCTCGTTAGCGCTAATTATGCTTTAATCGGTCATCGTTCGTCACTCGAGGGTCCGATTAAGTTTGGTGAATTTGCGCTCTCCATTGCTCTTATCTAGTCAGTGCTAAGCATGTGCGTTGATTGTGCCCATTGGGGCCAATTCACCGGTCGATCGTTTGCGCTAATTACACGTCTAACTGCTTTCTCTGATGATATAGTTTGTGCTAATTGCTCGATCTGGTGGGTGCTTATTGCACTTTTAATCGCTCGTTCGGGCATTACTCGATCCAATTAGTGCGAAGTATGCTTTATAAGGTTAGCGCTAATTACACTTTAATCACTCATTTGCGCATTACTCGATCCAATTAGTGCTAATTATGCTCTATTCTGTTAGTGCGGATTGTGCTTTAATCACTCATTCGGGCATTACTCGATCCAATTAGTGCTAATCATGCTTTATCCGATTAGCGCTAATTACGCTTTAATTGCGGTGACATTTTAACACATATTTGTATAATTAGAAATTACAAATTTATGAATAAAATAAAAACAAAAGGAGGGGAAATAAACAGTCCCAAAGTCAACATTTCGGGAATTGTCATTTTCGGAAATTAAAATAAGAAAAAACGTAAAAATCGTGGGCCGCGGAAAATTTGAAGATAAAAAAGAATTAAAAATTCAAAGTATTATATACTCCGCACAGTTTTTTTGCATTTAATGTTTCCTTTCCTTTTGATAAATATATAAAAGATTTAAGGGCAAAATTACCGGAAAATCGTCTAACAAAATTACATACTATATTTCCAAAAGTATATGTTAATTTCTAGTTTTAAAAATTAACACTCAATTAATTGATTAACACCAAATCAATTAATTATGAAGTTAATCAACATCAAAATCAATTAATTGATTAGCAGAGTTAATTGATTAACATTCAATTAATTGATTAGCATTTAGTTATTTGATTAACATTCAATTAATTGATTCACACCAAATTACCGTATTAATCAACTGATTAGGTTCTAAAGTTACTAACTTTTGTTAATCAAATATAGCAAGGAAATCGATTTAGGGTCGATTAGTGGGAAGAGCAATATGGGAATAAAATCAATTAACGTTATACTAGCGAAATTAATTGGGTATTAATTTTTAGGTGGAAAATGAGAATTTGCAGGCGTTAAAATGTAATTTGTAATTTCGTTGGGGCGATTCTCGGTAATTTTCCCAGTATTTAATTAATATATTGGTTTTCTTGTGCATTCCGAAATTTAATTTCCGCGGCGCCGAATTATTTTATTTTACCGTCGCGACTTTTTTTAATAAAAAAACTATTAGTTTATTTTATCTCTTCCTCGTGGTTTTGTTTCTTCTTTTGTTGTCTTTGCAAAAACCAGAAACCGCTGCCCAAGAAACCAGGTCAAGCCCTGCGAAACCGCTCGTGCAAGCAACGGCGGTTTTGTTTTTCCCTATAAAACCCGTGCCTTCCATTTCTGCATTCCGATTTGCTCCTTCCGCCATAGCCGAGCTTCAAAGCTTCTCGTTCGTCGTCTTCTTCTGCCGTTTGCTGCTGCTGCTGCTGCTGCTGCTGCTTCTTCTTTTGCCGTTTGCTTCCTCCTCCTCATCCGATCTCCTCAACCGGTCTCCCCTGATCTGCTCGACGTCTCTGTGCTCCAGCTTGCCCCCGCTTCAACGAGCTCGCCTACAGGTAAACTGAACCGAACCGTTTTCAAATTTTCCGTTTCCTTTTGCTTGCTTGCTTCTCCGCTCGATCGTTCCCTCGGTGTCTCATGTTCCTCGTGGCTTCGTTAGGCCAAGGTCTGCGTTCTTCTACGTCTTCTTCTTCTTCTTCCTCGTCATCTTTTCTCCCATATCTTCCTGCTCTTCTCGTGTCCAGTCTACGTGTTTATTA